>APFE030550877.1:0-11956 GCA_000404065.3 Pinus taeda
TATATAGAACCCTTGGGTAGGCCTAAAAGATATAAGAGAAGGGCTATCGACATTATACCCATTTTTCTCCCAGATCAAGTCTGGCTTTCCCATGCCTCCTTTACTGCCAGTATCTATGGAAATCCTGGTTTCCTTTGTGTATATGTTCATCATCTTTATAGCAACTCCTTACATTTTTTAGAGAGGTTGTCTTCATGGTGTGCTGGACGGATCTAGAGGAAGGCTTCGTGAGTCCTTTGGCTTGGATCAAGTTGTACCTTTCCTCTACCTATTATTTTTAATCAATAAAGAAGCTCATATCTTGTTCCTGATATGTTATTGTCTCATGAATAGTAATTTATATGCTTATATATGATGATCTAACATATCTTTTATGTATGCACATTGAATTATCTATCATGTATATGCTTCTGTGAATTGACTTGCAGGCCTGCTCGTTCTGGAGGGAGCAGAGGATTTGGACCCTACGGGAACATCATCAAACATAGGACCTATAGATATGTTTCCAAATCCACATTTAATAATTCATATGTTTGGCATGCTTGCTTGACTACTCTTTGTTGATGACCATGTTCTGCTCTGTTGAGGTTGTCAACCCTTACCTTAGGGAAATTTTCCCACCAACAATGATCACAAAAGTATATTACTAATTTTTTTGACCATATATATTGCTTTGAGGTTAGCCTATGAATGAAATTCAAATAGAGCATATATCTTTGTAATCTTGACCTAAATCTTGATGTGAAAGAGTTTGGTCATCTCCTTATCTTTCCTAGTGATGAAGGCTACTCAAGTTCACCTCATTCTTCACATATGTGAAGATAATATTCTCATCCATATCAGAGCTACTTTCAACTTGCTTACTTGAATTTGTATCTAAAAGTTTATTATTTTTTTACATCCTTCTTGTGGTTCTTCGGGCTTAGTTTTAGATGTGGTTTCCAACACTTTTCCTTAGTGTGTCCATCAATATTTTTTTCAATGAAACGAGTATTTGGGTTTGTAGATACACAATCCAGATTAAAGGTCAGAAACTTTTACAAGAAAGTTCAATTGCTACATCTCCTATTCCTATTCCTATTACATCATATTTTTTCCTTCTTGCCTTTCTACTAATCTGCATAATTCTACTTTGACTATATTTATAAATCCTCCATAAAACATTGCCAAAAGTTACAAACTTGCAATTCATTTAAAAGATAAAGGATGAAATGAGCATGGAAAACACTTCCTTCTTCTTTGCTAGGCAGATATCGACATTCACCACAACGTTGCACTCTGTAACCACTATAAGAATAGTGAAACATCCCACCCAGGGAGGCCAATAAAGGTCCCTTGTTGTCATGAATTCTCAATTGAAGGCATGAAACATACCAGCTTTGCGTGTACTAAACCACCAGGAGGAGATTGAAATCTTCCAAAATCAAGGAATGGGGTAATTGACCATTGATTCCCTATTGACCAGAAAATTTCCTTGGGCTAGCACTACTCCCACATTTTCCATTTCACCTATTTTTTTGTTTTGTTTTGAGCTCTTAAAACATGAAATAGTTCAATTTCTTCAAATGTTTCCAACTGATAGATGATTTGGCATTGCATAAAGTCTCCAGGAGGATCCATGCAAAGCTTTTCCTTGTTCAATTGTTGAATAACCAAGAGAGAGTTGGCTAAGACTACCAATTTTTTTATTTCTCTTTTCCTGGCCAATCTCAGGCCTTGGAAGAAAGCTAAAAACCCTAAATCATTATTTGTAGAGACCCCAAGTCCCCATGCATATTTTATTTATTCATCTTCATTGGGATCGATAAGAACCCCACCTCCCCCTAAATGTCCTGAATTTCCTTTCGATGCCTCATCGAAAAACAAAGAGAAGCAATGATTTCCCTTCCTCCAGTTTTTAAATTCGAGATCATCCATCCATATCTTCTAGTTAGGACTGAAAATAAGCTTCAAACATTGATCAGCTTGAGGGGAGGGGAGATCTAATTTGCACCATTTCCTTTTTTTCTTTCGGAATGATTAAGTGATCAATTGGATCAAATCCATTAGCTATTATTGCCTCTGTTGCTAACTATTTTGATTTGGCAGCTATGACACTGGATTTAACATCTTTATTATGAAAAATTGCCTTCTTACGAGCTATCCATATTAGCTAGCATACATATTTATGGAGGACACTCCAATATCGAGTGACTGCTGCGTCTTTTGAGCGCTTCCATGGGATTTTCTAAATCTAGGTTGTATACATCGCTTCCCAAGACATAGGGCAAGCATCCATCTCTATTACTTTGCTGAAAATTTCCTTCCAAATAGAATGAGCATAAGTGCATGTCTTGAAAATATGATCAATTGTCTCTTCCTTCTCTTTGCATAGGCCACGTCTATATGGTCCTTGAATTTTTCTTTTCTTTAAGTTTTCTACTGTAAGGATTTTTCCTAGAACAAACTCTGGGCAAAAAATGTTTACCTTGGGAAATCCATTAGTGTTCCAAACAGATTTCCACATTCCCATAGAATACAAATTCCCACGGTTGCAACACTTCATATCCTCTTTTCGCTTTGTATGAGAGATTAGTGGTGGTTGTCCAAATTCTTTCATCTACTAGTTTAGTGCTATTAGGAGCACACCCTTTTAAAGCATTAATCAACATACTCCATTCAGACAATAGTGTTCTAGAACAAATGGACAGATCCAACCTCTTCAATGACCATTATCATCCCAGGTTGAAAGGTCAACAATATAAACTAGCTAATGGGCTTTCATCCAATTTGCCAATTCATGCATTTTGGGTTTTGATTCAAAATCTCTTTCATATGTAAATGATCTTTCAATAACTAAATCCTTTTCCCATTTCTAGCTTTCTATCCTAGATGATCAAGAATCAAGGGGGAAACTACCTTGCAGAGCTTCCAAATCTTTGATCCCTTCTCATTCCAATTTTCACTTTCATGTCTCAAGTGTCAACTTTTTATGAAAGTACTTTCTAAGTAGGGCTGACTTCCACCATTTAGAAGAAGGAGATATTAACCTCCAAACGATCTTGACACCGATTTTTATGTTCATTAATTCAGGGTCCTTGAAACCTAATCCCCCACAGAGGATAGGAAGCTCGACTGTCTACCAATTGACAAGATGAAATCTATTTTCATTGGAATTGCCTCCTTGCCACAGAAAAATTCTGAAAAGCCTCCCAATTTTGGACAAACCCCTTTAGAAGCTAAAAGCACCATACCAGAATAGAGAGGAAGGGCAGAAAGCATTGCTTTAATGAGGACAACTTTCCCAACGACATTAATCCATTGTGCTCCCCAATTTAGAATTTTTATTTTTATTTTCTGAATCACGATTTCCCAATCATCATTGTGAGCTTCTATGGAAGATATTGGCAATCCCAGGCATTTAAAAGAATTTCATTCATTGTAGACCAATAAGGAAAGGTCCCTTGTGATTTTGGTCAGGATTTCTTCACTATTGTTCCAACCATAGATGTGGCACTTCTCATTATTAAGCTTCCCTCCAAATAACTCATGATAACTTCACACTATCTTCTGGAATTGACTTGCAACAATTTTAGAGGCCCCTCCCAATAACAAGGTCTCCTTTGCAAAGAGAGAATGGTTTACATTTTTGACATTTCGAGATATTCTTAGCCCAAATAATTTTCCTTATAGCATGTCCCTTTCCAAATTTTTGTTGAAAGGTTCTGCCAAGATGATGTATAACAAGGGTGTCATGGGGCATCCTTGCCTTAATCCTCTCATTACTTTGAAAATTCCTGCAGGTCTTCCATACAACAACGAGGCTATCCATGGGGACTTTATACATGATGCAATCCAACGAATAACCTTCTCATTGAAGCCCATTTTCCTCGTAGTTTTGAATAGGAAGGTGTGCCTCACTTTGTCAAAGACATTCGCCATGCCCAGATTTTTTACTATACCTGCTTCTCCTGATTCTTTGCTAGAATGGATGGCCTCTTGTACTAAAATTATATCATCTACTATCTGTCTCTTCTCTATGAATCCCCCTTGGTTTTTGGAGATCAAAGAGGGAAGATTTTTTTTTTGACCCGGGAAGGAATGACTTCTGACATTATATTATATGAAGAGTTGCACAAAGAAATAGGACAAAATCTGGAAAAACTTACCAAGTTTAATTCTTTTGTAATGGGGGGGAGGAAGGGGGAGTTTGTTCCACCTCCTAATCTTTCCTCTAATACAAAGTTATTAACCATGCAAGGAATATCCTTTTTAATTTGGCTTCACATTTCCCTATAGAAGCATATTGAGAACCCATCGGAACTAGGCACTTTATATGGAGCCAGACCCCAAATTGCCTCAACCAACTCTTCTTCAGTTACCTCTCTTACCATCTAGTGGTTATCTTCCATCAAGATGGATGCTTCAATTGGGTTCAAAAATTTAGAAACCTTCTGCTCATCCAAACCTTCTTCTTCCTGATACAAACTACATAAGTGGTTGAAATCCTCTTGCTTGATACCCTCCATTGAAGAAATTTTTTCTTTTCCTTACGGGGTAATTTCTTTAACCTTGTTCTGGGCTTCTCTAAATTTCATAATTTTGTGGAAGTATGTTGTCTTATGATCTTCCTCCTTTAGCCATAGACTTCAGGATTTCAACCTCCATAATTGTTCTTTCTTTCTTCCTTCAACAAATATTTCTTTTGTAAGGGTTGTTTCTGCTTCTAAATGGTTTAGAGTTACCTGCTCTTTTTCCATTTGCAGTTGATGAAATTCTAATATCTTTTGCAACTCCTGTATCTTCCAACCTGGGGGTTGATATTTTATTTTAAACCAATTTCTCAACTCCCTTTTTACAACCTTTAGTTTGTTTTCCCATACAAAAGAGGGCGAACCAGAGATCAGCCTTTTCCAGGCTTGAGTGATCAGCTCCAAAACCCCATCTTCTTTCAGCCAATATGGGTTAAATATGAAAGGTATTAGTCCCAAATTCTCAACAAGGGATAAATTTATCCCAATTGATTTATGGTTTAAATCTCCTTGTGAAAGACTATAAATTTTTCAATCCATACCTTTGTCCAACCAACAGTTGTGGATCAAGGACCGGTCAAGATGAGCCACAATGTGACTATTCCCATTGTGTTTGTTTGACCAATTAAACTTTCCAGTCTTTGGTGGAAAATCCACCAAATCTCACTCCAACATTAAATATTCCATCCTCTCTCGAAAAGGATCCTACACAGGGAATCCTCCTCTTTTCTCTGCGAACTTTAAAACTATGTTGAAATCACCTCCTGGCACATAGTTTTCAGGCCCAAAATTCTCCCCTATTCTTCCTAGGGAGTTCCAGAATTCCAATTTCCCCCCATATATGATAGGCCCTTAGACAAAAACCACTGGAGTTCTCTCTCCACTACTTTTTTTCCTTCAACAGAGTTGTGTTCCAGTATTGCGAGCTAAGACTATCTACTAGTTTAAATTTTGTGTCATCCCAGAATACTCCCATTCCTCCTGACACACCCTTTGTATCAAGAGAAATTCTAGAACTATTTTTCCAAATTTATTATTATTATTATTATTTATTTATTATTATTATTATTATTATTATTATTTTTTATGGATTCGATAGATAATACAACCTCAAGTTTTGTCTCCTGTAACAATACAACTGAAGACTTTTCCTTCATAATCATATTTTTTAGAGAAAGAAGTTTTTGGGGGGCTTCCATTCCCCTTAATTTCCAAGATAGAACTATCATTTTCAAAGAGGGAGTTTTGAGAGACCTTCTACCTTCTTTTTGCCCTTTTGCACCTTTCAATGATTTTGCCTTGAGGATTTCTGGGATCATTGATTGATTCCCAAGCTTTTTATTTTTCTCAGCCTCCCTTTCTCTCACTGTTTTCTTTGGTGGTCTTCCCCAGTGCTTTTTTTTGTTGCTTTTTGTTTCAAGACTGCTTCCTTCATCAATCCAACTCAACGATTGAGTTTTAGTTCGAGTTATAACCCTTGTTGGAATGTTGGATTCAAATTCTTCTCTAACTTGCGGCACGTCCAAATATTGTGTAAGGTATTGAGAAGTTGCTTCCTCATCATTATGTAGATTTTTGTTCTCATCTTCCCCCACCTCATTTCCTTAGTTCTCATCTGGTTCAAGATCTTGGCCATTTATTTCAGGTTCTATGCCCTCATTCCCGTCAAGACTCTGAAGTATTTCGAAGAAGTTTTCAGACGCTATTGTTCCACTCTTTCCCTTACTTTTCTGCTCTTTATTGGTCCCTGCTTTGTTATTGTTCCCACCCTTATTTTTTGTGTGCCATTGTTCCCCTTGCTTATCCAACACATTTCAAGAAGGAGCCTTTTTACAATCCCTTGCAAAGTGCCTGTACTCATGGCAGTATCAGCGTTTGAAAGGGATCTGTTCATAATCCAGTGACTGACAATGGATCTAATCCCCCAGAGTTAAGTGGATCTCTAATGGTAGGCCTTTTTCAAGGTCAACCTCCACATATATTTTTGCACACGCAAACTGTGATATTTTTGGTTCTGCCTAGTTAATGTATTTTCCAACTTCGTTACCTATTTCCCTCAGGAATTCATCGCTCAAATAGGATAAGGGGAGTCTGCGAAGTTTTATCCATACAGGGATAGCAGTTGGAGTGTCTTTTTCGAGATTGAATTCCAAAGTCCATTTATTGGATACATCCCCCTATTTCCAAAGAAGTAAGGATCGTTGCTGAATATAATGTCTTTGTCTTCTTCATTTTTGAATAGGAAAGCAAAAAAGCCATTACCAACAACATATAACTGACATTACCAGTCATGATTGACCTCCGTTTTTTTTTCAATCCATACCTCCATTGATTTTGGGGATGGACACATCCCATAAAATTCCCTATGAGGGAATTCTCCAAGAAGGTGACAAAGGTTCTCCTCACTCCTGAAGGTAACTCCACTAAAGGGATGGCTTCAGATTTCTTTACAAACTTTGCATTCAATTCTCTTTTTTGGGTCTGCCTTTCAATAGCTGAGACCATAGCTTGAAACACAATGAGCTCTTCATTTTGGGGACGAGAAGGGGGGGAACCCCCCCCCCCCCCCGCCCCACAGTAGCATGGCTGCCAACAGATCATGACCAGGGGGTGAGCTTAAGTTTGCGCATGCTTGGGAATTCAAATCGTCCAAACAAACTGTGTGGAATTTTAATATGTGTCTATCAATATTACTATTATCACTTAAAGAAAACTCTAGTTGCGGGAAAAACTCTAAGGTAACCTCAAACTGCTTTGAGGTTGAAAGATGGCCCTTCAACCTGGAGAGGGGTCTCTCCCTAAAACTCAGCTATCCAAGTTCACAGTAGTAGAAAGTTTACAATAAAGTCCTATGGCCATATTTATTTAAGAATGACTAAGTTTGGTTGGACTATGAGAAAATTCCACCATGGGGCCTTGAGTCTAACCCAACCAGGCTTATCTAACAACAATTTTCAGTGAGCAAAACACAAAAACAAGGTAGTGATAATTCCTTTGACACTTTAAGGAATTCAGAAGAGAAATGAAGGAAATCAGTGCAGTGATTAAGTGGAAAAAATAATTGTTAAATGCCTGAAAATAAAGAAACAAGATCATAAACATATGAGTCCCAATTTCAAACACTCAGTATTTTAGACATGAGGAAAATATTAAACCAAGAAGATAGACTGGGAATCATAACACAATAATTTTTGTAAATTGCTCATGAAGACTGCTTTCATTAAAATCTGATCAATAATACACAAAAGATGTTATTTTTTTCCAAAAGTTTGCAACCCTTTCTTCTTCTACAGTCACTGCTTATATAAACAATAATAACTAAACATGTTAGTCTCTAAAATTAATTACAGTAATCCAAAAATAACAATACATATCTCTTAGATACATGCATGTAAAAATATCTTCTAAACATATCTACTTTTTAATCAAACAGCTTGCTGAAATCTATGCTAAAAATGGGACTGAGAAAATGTATCATTGTTATGCCTCTTCCGTTGTAAAACGAGCCTTGTCATTCCTCCAAAATTAGTCTTCTTGTTGTGTAGATCCTTCCTTCTCGGGTATCCATCCTATAATTCGCTGATAATGTCGTTGTCAATCCTTTAGCTACCAGAGCTAATGATTTCGTTGACAGACCAATTGTCAGCGCTTTCTTTCAGACTATTCTCCAAAATGTGTTGACAATGAAACTGTTAGCGCTCCTCTGCACCTTTCTGTGTTAAAATTCCGACAAGTGCTTTATCAGTGCCATATCAAAATTTCCCTTTGATAGTGAAAAGACAAAAAAAAAACCCAAAAAGATGGAAACCAACTCTTAATTAAGGGTACTAGCTTCTTCGAACATAACGTCCACCTAAGCCATCCTTTGTCTTTTGCTCTATCTAGTTTCCATGGGGATTTTCTTCTTGGTTGCCTTTGTTTTCTTCGACCCTTTTGAGCTTGTATATTTATCCTTGTTTTTTATTAGGTCTTTTAGTGGAATATTATCCACATCTATGACTTCTTTGGCAAGTTCATGGTTTTGCTTCAACTTTATATTTAGTCTCGATTTGTTTAAGGGTCTGGTGTGAGGTTTTTTACCTCCTTTGAACATCTCAAACATGGTGGGTTCTTTTCTAGTTGGAACTTCTTCATCGTGAGGTTCAACTCTCTTTCTTTTGGTTTGCTTTGGTAGTTGACTTTATGCAGGTGGACCTTCAACATGAGGGTTCTTAGTAGTAGAATTCACAGTAGGAGAAAGATTTACAGTGGGAGGATGGTTTACAATAGGTCGTGCTTTTCTAAGCCTATCACTTCTTCTAGAATAAACTTTGGGTATTTTAGGAACAGAAGGTGAGGGTTTCTTTTCCTTATTTTGACTTCTGGTTTGTACAATGGAAGTGCCCTGAGAGGAGGTTCTTGCTTGAGGGTTCTTGATTTGTTTGGTGCCCTTTTCCTTCCTCACTTAGACTTAGAGGGCTCGGGTGCCTCCCCAGAACAAAAAATGACTCCATGCTCTTCTAGCCTTTTCCAACTGGTTTTTCAATTATAATTTAATTAAAGCCTTATGATAAAGGAAGTGTGGAGATGAGTCTATTCTAGCCCAAATCCGAGAAGCCATATGTTTCAAACTTTCTAATAAAAAATAGCATGCATTCATTCTTAATTGTCTTGCCAGATGAGCCAAGAAACCAAAGGTGATACAAGTTTACCTAGGTATAGAGACCTTTACATGTTAAATATAACTAGCTAATTTGCAGTAGTCCATCCCATTTGTCTTCTAACCAAGACCTCCACACCCCTTCCTTCCAATTCCTTTCTTTGAATTCGACCTTTAGGAAGAAAGGCATACCAATCCTAGCTAAGATGTGGCTCCTAAAGGCTCTTTCTCCATCTATAGGCAAAGTTGTGACCTCTGAAATCAAGTCCTCTGTCACATGGAACAAAATCCTTCTAACCTCCACATGTTGACTGTCGAAACCCTTGGCAAATGCTCGTGCAACCTCATCATGAAAGTTGGTGAATCGTTTGAAAAATTCCTCCCATCCAGCTTGTTGAAACTATTGTTGAATGTCTGGGTAAATCTCAAGAAGATCAAGCACCTTTGGTTCAAATGTGTTTAGCCTCCTGCTTTCCCCAATGTCTTTATGCCTGGCGATCACGCAAAAGAAAGGATCAATATTCAATCCTGGATCTCCGCCAAGTAACTTCAACTGAACGAGTATCCAACAATTAAAGTTAACAAAATCATAATTGAAACAAGTAAATTACCATATGGGAAAACGATGATGTTTAGGCATGTGTTAGATAACCGATTGATGAGTAACACAAAGATTTAACGCTTTAATGATTACAAAATAACAACATACCTCTTCAGCGGTGGAAAACACTCTTTCAGCACATACCTTTCACCTTTCAGATTTAACATGACATAATTATATAATAATCACCTTTTTACTGACATGGAACATGTCAACGTATTTCAGAATTGAAATTTCAAATTTCATCATTTAGCGTTGATACTCTAGTTACCAGCAAATACCCAATAACATTGACACTCTCGTTGTCATCGTATTTTTCTAAAAATAATTACAAAACTCACAATAACGTTGATAGTCCCACTATCGACATTGTTTCCTATTTATTAAAAATATTTCACTGACACTATAATTGTCAACATTAAAAATTTCAAACTTAAATAAATGTGATAATAATTAAAATGGTTGTTGGGATCCATTCATTGATGTGCATTGGTTGTCGTCTTCTTATCTTTCCACCCGTTCCACTTCTTCTTCCATTCCTTTGAATATTCTTGGTGCGATTTCTACCTGGAACCACTTAGATGTCATTTCTTATGGTCTTTGTTTTCTAGGTACTATGCCTATAAACATGCCTTTTCCATTGTCCTTAGATTGAAAACATCACTTGTTTTCATAGATGGCTATGTATACCCCTAAATGCTTGAGGAGTACACCCAGGTTCTTAGGAGAGATACCCAACTTGATGTCCATATGTTATGAACTTGATGGTATACTCTTGTACCCCTACTTCTACCTGAAGTAGTGCCATTGGATCCATTAGTCCTCCACACAACCAATAGAGTAAAATTAGGACTTAATAAAGGTTTTGAAGTCCTCCCACCGAGTTAATCATGTATCACCTTCTTGCCTAAGTCCTTCTGTATGACTTTTCCACTGGGTTAAACCATGGTCCTCTTATTTTACTTGAGCAAATGGAATATTTTTCTCTTCATCTATATGGTGAATGCTAGAATAAACTTCTAGTTGCTACAACCAATGAATTAGTTTTAATGCCTCAATCTCACCTTTGTACAACTTTATGCCCACTTCCACTTTCTCGAATAGGGACTATGAAGGGTTAACGACACTCAAACTTGATTATTCTTTCTTGTGCACTTTCCCAAACTTAGTTTTTGGGTCTTCTTGATCTCCTGATTTCCCTCTGATTTGATCTTTGAGTTAGAATCTTCATCCTCTCTAAAAAGTATAAGGTTGTTTGCTAAAACTACTATAAGGAGGTTCATATTGCAATTGATGTCAATGACATATGCTTCTAAGCTCACAAATCTCTCTTCCATTGGATCATGAGAGTAATTGTGAATAAACTCATCAACCATGGCTAAAGTTTTGCCACTTTCTTCTTAAATTAGTTCCTATATCACTACAAATTCCCACATAATACCTTAAAGAAAACTATTTTGATACCAATGTGATTTGTAAATTATCATGGATATTTTATTGGAATTGTTCGTCACAAAAGATCGAATAAAAGAACTGAAATATATACTATGTAGGTTAACTTTCCTTTAGATTTCATTTTCTTTAAACTTATTTTTTGCTTAAATGGGTAAAATAACTGAAAATATGTGAAATAGAGAATAAAAATAAATACATACTCACACATCATCCACAATAAACATAAACTTTACCCTCGAAAACCCTTGTGGGAGAAAGCCTAACTATAAGGTGAGGTTGCTATAAAATAATTTCTAGTTTTAGTAGATGTTTTTGTCAATTTTACAAGAAATTTGATGTAAAACTAGAAAATTCTAATTTTAAGTTAGTGAATTTACATAATTTAAATATTTATAATTTTCCAAAACATTAAATTTATTTAAAAATTAAAAATAATATGATAATGTGATAAAATTAAAAGGGGAAAAAATCCACCCATCAAACTATACACTTTTATCTTTTCTTTTTAGATTAAAAAACCATCGACTTTTTATTGATTCCTGCCAAGCTTGTATATTATAATTAGTTGATATCAATTTTTCTTTTAAACTAAATGTATCTTGTAGAATTGAGGCTTCTGTGATCCATCATAATTGTAAAAAGAGCTTCTGCGTAAATCACATCAAAAAGATCATTGTCGACGCGTTTCGAACCAACCAGTGTGGTTCATCGTCAGGAGTTGAAGAAACAGATCTGGCCCTAGCAAGTTAA
>APFE030550884.1:2755-22754 GCA_000404065.3 Pinus taeda
ATGGACCAACACTTATCTAGAATAGCGCACCAAACAATTAGAAGAAGAAAAAGAACTTGATGAGCTATGGAGGATCCGCAATGATCGAACTTTGAACCGTAGGAGGCCCGGTGACCCATTGCCTGCTGATCGGGAGTCCATGCTTATCAGGGTGAATGCACATTTGGAGAGATTGTTGGAGAAGGAAAATTGTGACAAAGAGCTGTTACGCAACATGAAAACACACTATTGGGCAAGATTGCATGTTTGCAAGGCTAGAATGAAAATTCTCCAACGAAAGTTGTCAGAGGCCCGGAAGAAGAAGAAAAGGACAAATCCACTCTCCATCTTGGCTGAGGCATCCTTCACTCATCGTGGTACTGATCAGCCTTGATCTAGCATCAAAATCTGAAAATTTTTAGAATTTTGGAGCATTTTGCAAATTTTTGGTAAAATTACAGGTTTTTCCCGTGAAACGGTCTCACCCCGGGTGAGACTATTTTGGAGGACTGCTCGGAATTTTGAAAACTTGGCATTTTTGGAAACGACATGCAAAAAGAAAAATTACCAATACTTGGGAGAAGCCTGATTTGAGATTTGAGCCTCCAAAAGCTCAAAATACATCAAAAAAATGACTTTCTGCCCACTTTTTGAGTTGCAGAAAGTGACCTTGGGAGAAATGGTTTTTGAGGGGGAAAAACAACTCAAAATTCAGAAATTCCACTTGTGATGGAAAGTAGACAGACCACGCTTTCCAATGAGCCATCTTGCACCTGATTTGGACCAGTGGAACCCACTCAAAAGTTGCTGCAAAGGGGCGCGACCATTTGAACAGGGGGCGCGACCATTCGAGCGAGCTTTGCCAGAATTGACCTTTTTTGTCAAAAAACACTGTTTTGACTATGGTTGACCATTTTTACTTGTAGATGATGGATAAATGTAATATTTTCATGTCACTTTGATATATTTTATCTCTCTTTACCCTTCTAGAATCTTCCTTGATGTAAAAAGTGAATAATTAATGTATGGATCAGTTAGCTAAGTAATAGAGGAAAGTTGTTGGACTGCCTATTATCTAGTGCTTAATTTAGAATTAGTTCAAACTGCTCCTAGGAAGCTGAGCTCGACCCCTAGAGGTGGGGAAAGGAGTTAGATGGTCTATATTATGCTCTCTCTTTCTCATTTTCATGGTTGGACTCTTGTGGGAGAAAGCTTTATTGTATATTGTACATCTATCTTTGCAATTTAAAGAAAAGGAAGGCCAGGGTTTTGCAGACATCATTGTGGATTCTTGTGGATTGTTGTGTTGATGGTGTGTTCTCTACATGTTCTTGTAAGTCTGTTTATGTATTCCACATCTCTCTTTTGCTTCTATTTGGACAGATGAAGTGATAAAGTTTGAATTCATGCTTTGACATGCTCAGCTTTTTAGTTTGTTCAAAATTTATGTTTTCTACTGTCTAGAGAGGATTCAAATGGTTGTTTTTCCTCTTTAGCTCCTTCTCTATCATCCCTGATCATCCATCTCAGATTAAGGCATCAGCGCTCACTCCTACTTTGCCCCAAAGATCCCCCTGCAAAAAACTGTGCTCAATCCCCGCACCCTGAATTGCACTCCCTCCAATTGCCACCAAAAACCCAAAAATCTTTAAATCAACCCCCCTTATCAATTTACTAGCCTAATATCTTTGATCCTAATTGGTCAGCTTATCATATTGAAAGATCTACCGAATCTGACCGGAGAGAGCCTTCTCATACCTCGTAGGGCTAGCTAAGAGGTGAAATGGTTTGATGTAGCCTTGAGAGTTTGTCTATCTCAGCCTAGGTGAATTCCAAGCGCTAACACATTCATTTTAACCTCAGCATGAAAAATCAGTAGAATATGTCTCTTAGATGTTCATAACAACATAGTTTATATACAATTGTTATTGAGTTTTATTTAGGATATCGAATGATAACATTAAAAATAAAATTAAACCAAGGACAGTTTTTTTTTTGCTTGAGCAAGAATCATTCCTTCTATATCATTAAATCAAACATAATTTACAATATATACATGATCCACCACACTATGTGGTCTAAGGCAAAATATTGGTATGTCCTACAGAATCAAAGCCCTCAAGCCTCAAAAGTTTCCCGCCAAACATTTTGGAGTACAGACAAAAATAAGCTACGAGAGTCACAGGGCGTATGAACCCTCCCCACAAATACCTACGCCAACAAACCCCTAACTTTCCTTTTAAACGTTGTCGTTCATTTTTCTTCTTAAATCTCACGAAGGAGATACACATCGCACCATGAAAATTCACGATTTTTAACCCCCCGACCCCACCAAACCGCTCGCTCCATCCTAAATGTTGATCATTCTCACTGAATAGGACAGTTGAGCAACAAATTTCACACCTAAAATCATCGGAATTTAGTGTACGATGGGGGTGGTTTTCAGACCGGGCCCTCATCCACGTGTCAAGATCTGTATGGTACCGCTACTAAAAACTCCAAACCACCTTCAGTTTGAAAGCGGTGTGAGTGCTCCAAAACCACTTGTGAAGTGGTTTTTTCTTCTGATACT
Source organism: Pinus taeda (assembly GCA_000404065.3). NCBI lineage: Eukaryota > Viridiplantae > Streptophyta > Pinopsida > Pinales > Pinaceae > Pinus > Pinus taeda. The sequence goes on from APFE030550884.1 coordinate 5,307, forward strand.
AGAAAAGAAGTGGAATGTTTCCGCCAGAACGGGGTCATCGATTAATGCTCTGCGCCTTTCTCCTAACTGAGAAAACCATGCTCCATACGCCGAGGAAATTCAGGATTGTAATAACCAAAGCTGAAGAGGTCGACCCTTGCCATCCTTCCATCGTAGATCTGTCTGCCCAAAAAAGAGAGACCTGCAGAAATATGTTCATTGCATATTGGCTTCCTTGGTTTTGTTCTAATACACTTCTTTATCCTCCTCTGCCTAGATATGGAAAAGATCTTTTAGGTTACTCTGCGCCATTGCCAGCCAACCCATCGAAATTCTGTTGTCCTTACAGTTGACACCTTGGTTGGCAAGAATGTCCGCCAATTTGTTGGCCTTTTTGCGCACATGGATGAAGCTAAGTGTGCGTAGTTCCTAAAGATTCTCCTGAATTTTATGAAGAACCCTTCTTAGCCTCCAGTGTTTTGTAACTTTTCCCGGCCCTGTGCCATGACTAATTCTCTTGGCCACATTGATGGCTAACTCTGAATCAGCTTCTATTTTCACATTATGGCAATTGTCATGTTTCAGGAATTCTAAGCATTGTTCCAATGCCATTAATTTCGCCATGTTGTTGGTGGCTTTTCCTAAATGAAAATGGAAGAGGGAGATGATGCTTCTGGTTTCGTCCCATAGAACTCCTCCGAAACCAGCCATTCCTGGGTTGCCTTTTGAAGCTCCATCGATGTTATACTTCAAAAAACCAGCCGGGGGGGATTCCAAAAATCATTAACCTTTTCCCTCATGATTATTTTCCTTTCTAGACCTTGTGGAACAAGCCCCTGCAGATCTAACTGCCTGAGAATTCTCAAATCTGCTTCTGAGGGAGGATTTTTGGGGAGATCCCTAACTATGGTGCCAACTGTTTCTTTAAGTTGTTTCAATATCTGTTCAAATAGGCGAAGTGAGGAATTCTTCTCTTCTTTGAAAATTCTTTTGTTTCTCTCTTTCCACACATTCCATATGATGAAACTTGGCAGAAGAGCCCAGGCAGAGTTAAGAACTTCATAATCCGAAAAATTATTCCTCCAATTATTTAAGGTGTTAGTAATACTTTCTTTGTCTCTATCTGATTGATTGAAGATGGTGGCAAAAATATCCCATAATCTTGAGGTGAAAATGCAAATATTGAGAAGATGTTCCAATGTCTCCTCTTGGGCTTCACAGAGCTGGCATCTAGAAGGTCCCAGCATTCCTCTCTTTCTAATGTTGTCCCATGTTAAGATTTACTTGTGGTGAACCAACCACATGAAGAGTTTGATCTTCATCTAGCCTTTGTGCCTCCATAGCTTCTGTCAGGTTCTAACTAGAGCTATGGAATCCAGCCCAAGGAGAACACCTTTTGCTTCCTTAATATTAAAATTGCCCTCTTTATTGTTACCCCATCTTAGTTGATCCTGTCCTTCCATGACTAAAATCATCCTTTGTTCCAACATCCTCTTAAGGGTCTCCGCTCTACTGTTAAGGGTTCTACCCTCTCTTCCATCTATATTTCTCCATGTTCTCCATTTTCCTGTATTGTGAGGTTGCTCCCAAAAGTCCTTAACCTTTACTAAACCTTGGTTGTCTGTCTCATACTTGAGGCCCAAAAATTCCTCTTTCAATAGTGGTGGTTCTTGTTGCCATTTATCCTCCCAGAAGAGTGCCAGATCTCCATCTCTGATTTCCCAGAAGCTATTTTTTTGAACCATCTCTCTGTTCTCCCAGGCCTTGTTCCATATGGGAGAGCCCTTCAAGTTTCCAAACAATCTTATTAGCTCATAAGGATGCCAGGAGCTGGCATATTTTTCCTTCCAGATACTTGTCCATTGAGCCTTATGATCCTTAACCCACTGCCACCAAAGTTTGGCCCCAAGAGCCTTACTGAGAATCTCTAGATCATCCAATCCTAGTCCTCCTTGGTTCTTGGGTTTATAGATCTTTTCCCATGAGACTAAAGCCCATTTTCTCCTAGTTTTCTCCTTGCCCCAAAGAAAATCTCTTTGGATATTTCTAAATTGTTATAAGACTCCTTTTGGAGCTGGGAGAGCTGATAGCATATAGACTGGGATAGCTTGGAGCACTACCTTTGTAAGAACTAGTCTGCCAACCAAATTTAAAGATTTGATTGTCCAATTCCTGACCTTATCTTGCATATTGATAGTTAACGATTCCCAAACACTCTTGTGTAAAGGTTTAGCTATAAGAGGAACTCCCAAATACCTAGAGGGGAGGGATTCTCTTTGAAAGCCAAGAATTCTGGAGACATTTCTCTGAATGGCTATATGGGTGTTAAAGAAGAAAATTTTTGATTTGGAAATATTGACTTCCAAACCTGTTGCCTTAGCAAAGTCATTCAAAATTTGTTTGTATGTAAGGGTTTCCTTAACTATGGGAATTCCCTGTAACATCGTATCATCAACAAATTGTTGATGAGTCAGAGCTTGACCATTCTCTGATAGTTGGAGTCCTTGAATTTGCCTGTTACTTTAGCATGCTTGATGGACTACCCTAGCCCTTCCATCATAAGGATGAAGAGAAAAGGAGACAGCAGTTCACCTTTTTTGAGTCCTCTAGAAGGAAGAAAATTTTCAGAGGGAGAACCACTAACTAAAATTGAAAAACTGGAGGAGGTTACCAAGGCCATGACCCTTCTGACCCAATTATGATCAAAACCAAACGCAATAAGTACTCTCTTGATATATGTCCAGTTCACTTCATCATATGCTTTGGCTATGTCCAATTGCATTATCATACCTGCTTTCCTTTTGCTAATTAATGAGTGAACTACCTCGTGAGCTTGAATGATGTTATCTAGTATTTGTCTATCGTCCACATAACCATATCGTTCCCCCAAAACTAGCATAGGCAACAAAGGTTTGAGTCTGCTGACCACTACCTTGGAAATTATCTTGTAAACCACATTGCATAAAGCGATGGGCCTATACCTCTCTGGAATTTGAGAATTATCCTGTTTTGGAATTAGAGCAATGAAGGAGGTATTGAGAGCCTTCAAAATAGTTTTGTTCAGCCTGGAATCTTCCACAACCCTTAGAATATCCTTTTTGACAATATTCCAGCAAACTTTGAAGAAGTCCACATTGAATCCATCTGGACCTGGAGCTTTGCCATTTTGCATTTCCTTGAGCACCTCACTGACCTCCTTTTCGATTACAGGTCTATTGAGATTACAATTATCCTCTGTGGAAACCAACTTAGATATGTGCTTAGTGATGTCCTTGATGAACAGTTCCCTTACTAAAATGTTTTCCTGGGCAATACCTCGAAAGTGCCTGACTAACACTGCTTCTATCTCCTCATGGGATTGATGTGTCTGTCCATTCTCGTCCTTGATCACAGAGATCCGGTTGTGACCCCTATTTGCAATGGTGGATTTATGGAAAATTTAGTGTTGCACTCTCCTTCTTTTAGCCATTGAATTCTTGATTTTTGTTTCCGAAAAATTTCCTCTTGTCTACAAAACTTTTCCCATTCTTGATGATGTTTCTCTACTTGCTCATTTTTGTTCTTATCAAAACCCTCCTTGATAAAAGCTTGATTGAGCTCTAGCATTTTATTTTCTACCGATTTCTTACCTGCAAAGATATTTCCAAATTCATTCTTGTTCCAATCTTTTAGCTTCCTATTGATGTGCTTTAATATTTTGTGAAGTAGGAACATTGCTGATCCTTGAATCTACAAATCTTCCACCCACCATTTTTCTATGTTGCTGATGAATTTTGGGTGTGAAATCCAAATATTTTCAAATCTGAAAGGTCGGTGTCTAGGGGTGCCTATGCCCTTGATCTCCAATTGAATCCGAAAGTGGTATGAACCTCGAAAAGGGAGGATTCCTACTATTATTTCCTTGTTTATAAGCATGAGGTCCTCAGAGATCATGAATCTATCTAACTTGGAGGCTACCTGGGAATCCCCTCCTCTTTTATTGTTCCAAGTGTAGAGGCCATTGTTTGTCTCAATGTCAACAAGCTTCATGTTCTCAGAAAAGGACTGGAAGGCTGAGGAATCTTTGTTTAGAGCTCTTGTGCCCCCTTTTTTCTCCGAGAGAGATCTGATCATATTGAAGTCCCCTCCACTGACCCAAGGTAACCCTTCATGCCTGACCCTGAGATCCACCAAGGAGTCAATAAACCTAATTTTGTCATCCAACCTTTGAGGGCCATAAACATTCGTGACTAGATAAGTATTTATATCCCCTATAGGCTGTATGACCACTGATAAATAATTCCTTGATGCCTCTGCATCAATTATTTCAATTTTTTGTGGATTCTAGAGAGTAAGGATACCCCCTGTTGTATTTTCAGCTTTAACTTCTAGAAACTAAAACCTGCTAAGCCATTTAATATGTATTTGCCTTAACTTTTGAATGGAGCATTTCATTTCTTGGACAAAAATTATGTCCTGAGCTGCCTGTTTCATTCTGTTATCCAGCATTCTTTGTTTTCTTTTGCTACCTAGACCTCTAATATTCCAAGTTGTGAACCTCGTAATTAAATATTGGTAAAGGAGTAACTGGTTAGATCTTTCATCTTACTTGAGTCTATCATAAGCTTCCCACATTCCATCAGTAACTCGTTCTGTTTTTTCCTGCCTCTTTTTTTTCCTGGATTTCTTAGTGCTAACCCTGGAGTCGTTTTTACTGCTTTCACCCCTTCATTACTCTATCTTTCAATGTTGTTTGCTTCCTCCCAACCCTTTGCCTGAGTTTTCCTTAAGAATAACTATTGTGTTAGATTGAACTCGTCTTGTGGTAGTGATTCTACCCCACCAGTAGTTCCCTGATTCAAGAACCCTTCTAGATCCAGGTTTTCTCTTTCAAGAATCTCCTGAAGCTCATTGTCCTCTGTTTCCATCTCACTATGGGTCATTTCCTAATCCATCTCCAGTTCTGAGTCACTCAACCTGATCCCTTTCTATTTTTCGTGTTCCCGTGTTTGATCATTACCTTCTTCCTTCTCCTTCTTCTCAAAACCTTCATTCATTATTTAATCTTCTACTGCTATTTCTTCATCCTCTTCAAGTACTTGGAACTGATTCTGACTGGCCTTTTGTCCTTCAGCCTAGTGTTGCTTTGTCCCTTTTTTGTCGCTTTTTCCTATATTAGCAACCTTGTGAAAGTTGTCTGTGTCTTTCTCAGAATTAGTTTTGTGTTTGTTTTCTACTTTACTGAGAGGGCAGTCTCTTGGAAGGTGCCGATGTTCATGGCATCTGCGACATCTAAAAGGGATATGCTCATAGTCTACTGTCTGCACCCAATCCTCATCAAAAAGCTCCAAGATGATCTCATCCGGAAGAGCTCTAGATAGATCCATTTCCACACAGATCCTTACAAAGGATGTATATTTTCCCCTCCTTGTGGCTTCAAAAACTTTGACAAACCGTCCTAATTTATTGCCTATGGTAGCTAGCGATTCTGTTTTCCAATAATCCAGAGGTGGAGAATATATTCTTACCCAAACCGGGACTGAAGTGAAAGTTTCCCGCTCCATAACTAAATTCATCATCCAAGGTCACATGTAGAGCCCTGCTACTACATAGAAGTATGGGCCGCCTTCAAACACTCTGTCTATATCTTCAATGTTAGTGAACACCATAGTGAAGAAACCCTTGGATCGTAGACGAAAATCAATGCTTCCTTTGGGCTTCTAGTGGTATCTGATCCATATTTGTAAAGCTTTTTCAATGGGCCATAATCCCATGAATTTGCATATGATTGCATCAGTCTGCATGTGATCCCTGTGTGCCTGCAGCACTGGATCATTTAAAACTACTCTGGGAGTGATATCAGTCTTGGGTTTACATGGTCCCTTCTGATTTTTGTCTTTTGTTCCCTGTTTTTTGTCATTTTCCTCTTTATCTTTTATGCCCCCATTCTCCTTCGATTTGGTGCCTTCTGTTTCCTCCACTCTATTTCTTTGTCCTTCCTCAGCATTACCTCTATCTTTATCTGGAGGTTTATTTCCCTTACAAGCCACCGCCTCCTTGCGAGGGAGTGGAGCTCCCTCCCCCGCACCTATCCATGGGAAAAATTCCTCAGAAACCTGCAACCCTAGTCGTCGTTGTTTCACCTCTGCTGCTCCCCCAGCCCAGTAAACAAAGGATAGTTAATATCCTTGAATCCTGCAAATATAAAGGTATATATTCTTATTGGGTTTTATAGTATAATAGAGGATATTATTAGGTTTTATTATCTAAGAACAAAGCTTCAAGTAGATTATCTTAACTACCAAGCTTATATATTATATTATATATATATATATATATATATATATATATATATTATATATATATATATATAATATATATATCAAACCAACCTAGATCCATCTTAACTCTGGATCTATTAAGCGCGTAGAGGGGTCAAATATCTCAAGGTGTAAACATTTCCTCAAGTTTTGTACTCAAAAAAGAGGCTTGCACCATGAGAGATTTGATCCCTCTTGGGGCTTAATAGATCTGGAGTTAAGATGGATCTAGGCTAGTTAGTAAAAAGTCAAAGAAAAACTTCATATTGATCACCTTTTCTACACCTAATTTCCATATTCACAACATTTCCATAAAAATTATCTTATGTTTTCCACTCAAATCATGAAAAACCTTATTTAATTTTTCTAAGTTTCTACTATACATGACACACATTAACTAATACCTATAATTTAAACCTATACATAATTCAAAGATGTTACTCTTATAATAGTCAACTAGATGTAGATGTAGCTTGGGTGGAACAGATGTTATTTTCCTCACTTGCATTAATTATTACCCATAATTTAAACATATAGATAATTCAAAGGTATTACACTTATAATAGTCAACTAGATGTAGCTTGGGTGGTTAAGAGAAATGTCAATATTTTTGTCACTTGGTTCAATTTTGGCATGTGATATGTTGAGCTTATAATGAATATATCCGTGTAATAGGTTCAAACCTTATTCTGTGAGAGTCCCTAAAGGATAGTAATATGTAAATTCCTCCTATGGAATATAAAGATATTTCTTAAGGAAAAAAATATTATGATTATTCCCCAATCGGGGTGCGACTTGGAGTATATATCACCCGCGGGCTCGTTATGGTGATGGAATTAGGAAGCACACCCACCCCACCTCACACGCTTGAGGCAGGTGGTGAGGAGGGCAAGCACATGTAGGCATTTAGGACATATATCCAAGGTGGCAGAGGGCTTCAATGCAGCCTGTGGTTAACCGTCTTGGCAAACAATTGTGATCACACCCGAAGTCTACTCCATGGGAAGTTGAAGGAGGAAGAACGCGCTAACGAAAATCTCTCACCGCAGACGCAATCTCAACTCCTCTTCTATTAATCCTTCAGGCATGTTTTATGTCTCTTTCCCTCCTGCTACATGTATTAGCTTACCAGTCTTTGGAAAATGCAGGTGCATGGCCTTGCTTTGTTGGCTTATCAAGGTATGAGTCTCCTTTGGTACTTACATATGACTATATGCATTTGTAATGAGGTTTGGTTGCAGGATTATACCTTTGTGTTGATGTTGTATGAAATTTGCTTGTCAAAGATGGGTCGATATCGTTTCCTAGTCTTTGTGGTTTGGACTTGGGGTAACGGTTTTGGGATTGCAACAAGGGTTCTCATTTGTTACGTGTATGGGTCTGATATTTACAGCTTGTCTTAGGTTGGGAAGGGTCCTCTGAGTCAGTTTCTGAAGAAATTAGCTATTCGGTGACAGTGTAACACTGTCATGGGTGCTTGGAATGAGAAGAGTCATCCTGGGTCCTGGGTCAAAGGTCTTTCGTGAGTGAGTCTAAGGGTAGGTCTGTAGAAACTCTTCCCTGTCTTTAATCTCTATTGAATTATCAGTTTGTATGGAGGGCGAGTTTTGGTTCTACATTTAGTCATTATCCTGTGGTTGAACCTCAATTTCTACAGTCACAGGCGAAGTCAGGGTGCTCTGTCCCATAAAATTTGAGTGTTATTATGGTGTTTTGTTGCTTCTATGGCAGGGGTTCTAGATAGTAAGACCACCTGGACATAATTCGCCTCTTGGAACGATCCCTATTTTAAGATTACGGTTACACAACCCTTTGTTTATCACGTTCATTTCTTCTGTAAGGGAATGGCTCGCTCGTCGGAAGCGTCTAGTTGTGGCTTTGCCTCTCGGGGCTGAGGTAAACGAAACAGAGGGGCTACTCGGTCAGAACACCCTAGCACCTCGAGGGGGGGGGGCAGACATGAGGACAAAATCTCGTCAATAGTATTATCATTGACATGGCCTCTACGTATCATGAGGGTACTGCAGAGGAAATCAACAATCTCATTGAAGAATGGGAAGCATAATTAAATAAACAAGCTGGAAACATGGAAATTGATGTGGAAGAAGCACGGAAATGGTGTCAGATCACAGGCACACCTGTGGTAGAGTGACTCAGTACAAATTAACTTTGTTTTTATATTGGTCGATGAAGAGCCTTCTGGGCAAGGCACTGAAGTAGGTTGCGATAAACATGGCAGTGGCAGTCCAAAGCTTCGTGGACTACCACAAGGAGTTCCTAAAACTCCACTTCCAATTACAAAAGCAGGATGGTCGCCTCAAGAGAATTGAAGACCATATCTCATGCATGTATACTCTGAAAGAACTCCCTAGCTCGAACGTGAAGGTTCTGGCTCTGGTCGAGTCAGTTTCAGTTGAGGCCACTGACTAGTTTTCTTGCTGATCTTTTTCTATTTTTTTAATAGAAGTATGCAGTTAGCTTTTACATTTCAATATGTTGTAATTATCGTTGAAGGCATTGTAATTTTTAGACACAATCTAGACTTGCAAGCATATCTAGCCTAGTGTGACAGACTCCTTATTTTTTGCTACTAGTTGACCTATAATGTTGTTAGGTGGTCGGTTAACTTGGTTTCCCCATGGACAAGTTCCGACCACTTAACTAACTATTATGTTATTGTAATTTGATTTTAAATTAATGAAAAGGAAGGCACTACCAAGCTTACAAATATATACAATCTAGACTTGCAAGCATATCTAGCCTAGTGTGACAGACTCCTTATTTTTTGCTACTAGTTGACCTATAATGTTGTTAGGTGGTCAGTTAACTTGGTTTCCCTATGGCAAGTTCTGACCACTTAACTAACTATTATGTTGTTGTATTTGATTTTAAAGTAATGAAAGGGAAGGCACTACCAAGCAGAGAGAGAGAGAGAGAGAGAGAGAGAGAGAGAACTTCAAATAAATTGCATGTTCTCTTCTTGATATTTTCTTTCGTTGTATTCCTTATTATCAATTTTTTTCCTAGATCTTTTATTGATAACAACCTTGCATATTGACATATATAAACTATGAAATATGTTTTACAAAGAAAGTAAATAATTTCAAGATAAAACCATTTTTAGGGTAGGTGGTGCATTTTATATAATAATATGTTCTCATGCATGTGTTTTGTAACGTACACGCTGCTCAAATCATCTTTTTTCTTTAATCTGACATAGCTAAGTGGTGAATTACCCACTAAAACACATCAATGTGTGTTAACTATATCATACACATTGATGTGTGTGTGTAATATGAAAATAAGATGTAGCCAAGCAATGCATTGTACATTAAAAAACACATTCGTACATGTTTATTATACAATGTGTATTATAAATTTATTTTTTTATATTTAAATATGACAATGATAGATTTTTGGGTCCAATGAAATGAATGGTCCAAATCCAATAAATACCAAAAGAAACATATACAAATATCTAAAGGCCCCCCAAAAACAAATTTTGATGTGAATGAGTAGAGAGATTAAACCCTCGCCGCTAGGGTTGACAATGATATAAAACAAGAGGGAAATAACAATAAAGATAGGGTTTGTGGAATTGAAAGAGATTCTAAAATTGCTTTATTTTCTTGAAATTTTGTGTATATTTGTAGAAATAACTTTTGAAAATGTTGGGAATTTTTTAATCAAAATAAGGGAAAATTTGAAATGGAAAATGAAGTCAAATACCCAAAATTTATCATCTGTAGATTTTAAGATGAACTACTTCCTTGCAAATTCAACTATTTATGAAAATATTCCTACTCCAACATTTTCCTTGGTAAATCTCTCATGCACAAGTCTCCCCTCTAACTTTTGGTAAAACAATTGAATAGGGATTTGGTTTTTGTTTCAATGTACTTTTACAAAATGAAATTGCAATTGTTTTGTTCACTTCATATTTAAATGCATTAATGATAATCATGTGATCTAACTTTTTTTTACTTGCTTTCATTCACAATGCGGCAATGAGACACAAGTTCATCTATGACATAAACACATTGATGTAACAATTTGCAATGAAAATAAAAGTGCAAACCTCCATAATAAAATTTCTACGGTATTTTTGTGTAGCTTTGTATTCTATACAAATCAAAATAAAATACATTGGTACATCTACTATAAAAATATGCACCAATGGAATCTTGTTACATGTTACTTAAAAATGGCTCATGTGCACGGTGGCTTCATCGAGGCAATTAGGGTTTGGCCCTAGCCACTTGTCTCTCCTCCTATTTCAGACTTTTAAATGGAGGGTCCATCTCCTACAATTACTTCATCCCCTTCGTCTTCATCTATTGTTGAGCCAAGTTTTTCTTCGGACTTCCTATCGTTTAGGACTGCAGATTTTCTAATATCTCTCAGCTCATCCTTTACATCCTATGCTATGGTAGATAGTTCCAATAGTGTGTCTTCTTTCACTAGGTTGTCTCATTCCTCCTAGTTGGCAACTGGTTCAAATTTGTTTGATGTTTTCGGTCAACAAGTTGCAATGTGAGACACTTCCTTGTCAATTTTGCCCTCTGTTGCTTCAACGGTTCCCTTGAAATCAGTCCTCAGCTTTGGAAATGCCTCGGATGGAGTTTTTTGTTGCTGTGACCCCTCCCTCTTTCTGGGATATAATGAAAAATGACTCTATTCATTCCTTATCTCGACCGTCAGTTCATGAAGAAAAAAAATTGGAGGTTGGTTTGATCTGCAAGTTTAATGGCCCGTGGTCATGGCTAGTTGATCTTCACCCTTGGATCACTTAGCTTTAGAAACCTTTAATCTCTAATGATTTGAATATGTACCCTCTAGCCATAGGTTTCTTTTTTCTAGTCTTTGACAAATCTAAAGATAGGAAGTTGATCTTTGATTCTGGTCCATGGTTCTGGGGTAGTGCGGGGTTGCTTATGTAACCTTGGTTTCCCTCCTTTGATCCTCTAAACTTCAATCTATTTTGCTCTGGTTTGGGTAAGACTTAACAACCTTCCTTTTCATATGTGGAATATTCCTTCATTGAAAGAAATAGGCAATTCCTTAGGCATATTTTATTGTCAAAGCAATGACACTATGCAATACTTGAAGCCCACGTATGCTCGCATCTATTTCGAGATGGATTTCGATAGGGTATTCCCTGCTGAAATCAAGTTAACAGGTCATGATTATTTATGGGTACAAAAACGAGATTATGAAAACATGTCCTTTCATTATAGAGCATGTTATGAAGTCAGGTACTCCTTTACAAATTGTCCCAAATCTCGAAAGAATAATGAAAAAAATCTAGACGCAAGCCAATATGGTGGGACTATGCTAATCCGATTCATTATAGGATCTATAAGGAGGTTTCCTCCCATGTTTTGTGTATTGAGGGAAATCAACAAATGGGAAAAAATTGTTCAAATCCCAAAGCAATTTCCCTTAATGAACAAGAATCTTCAACAATAAATCAAGGGAAGGCAGACAACAATGAGGAGACTAAGAATATTGGCAACCCAACTGTTTCTTTGGAGAACAATTTCCAAAAAAATAATGTTGGGACTAAGCTCCCATAGTGGACAAGGGCAATAATCTTACCTATAAGATCATTCCATATGAGTGTGCCTTTACTAAAAACAACTTTGGAAAAGTTCCCTCTTGGGCTGACCAAGTAGATGTGGAAGAGCTTCCATTGAGTCAAAAGAATGAAGTTTCCAATAGAGACCACTCAATGAATGGCAACAAGACAAATACAATAGAAAACTTGGGTTGGATCCAAGTTGGAAAAAATATGAAAAATACCTCTCCAATGATAGCTAGAAGAAAACCAAAGTTAAAATGACACCATGTTTAGGGTGGGATTCAAATATATTTGGATAGTAGGTGTCTTTTGGAAAATCTACAGTTGGATTGGGAACAAATTTAATGTAATGAGGAGTTGTCAACTTGAGGTTTGGATTGATCCTCCGTGTTCAATCCTAAATCTTCAAGATTTTTTGGTAGCTCTTGTTTCCTTGAATAATTGTAACGGTTTTGGGGTGGATCTCGACTCTTCTTAATAAACTCTTAATACCCCTTTCTTTTAAAAAAAATTGCACCAATGCAGCAATATAAACTAGGGGCACCAATTATTCGAAAAAAGCCTTCAAAGGTTACATTGAAGTTAGAATATTACATGAATCCTAAGCTTTATTTTAAGACCGCAAACACATAAACTATAAAACAACATAACATAGTAAATTATCAATATGATTTAAAGATCATGGTATGGGGTTTTGTTCCCTTTGTTAAGGTATTTTTCTAATTAATATCATCATATAAAGAAATTAAACTCAAAGAAGAAATTGTTTAATCAAGTATTTTTTTCTTTAAATTATACATACCACATCAGTGGGAAACATACCATTAGAAATTATAGAAGTGGTACTTAACTATCACAAGAATGGAATATGTATCTGTTATACAACCAGATCACAAAATAGAAGAAAAGATAGATCAACGACTCGAAAAGTACCCTCTTTGAGGGGGAAACCTCTTTTACATCACATAAATGAACAATTCTTGGATGAAACAAATGACAAGACTTCCCTTTTATATATAGGAGTCTAAGGCGTCAAGATAGAATCAGAGCCTACATAACAATAATAATGTAAGGGCACGACAATAACAATAGTGGGCTTCTATGGGGTTCAACAATAACAAATGGGGGCTACATTAACAATAACAATAAGGGGGATACACTAACAATAACAATAAGGGGGCTATAGTAGTATTATAGGGACCTAACATTCTCCTGTCCTTCAAAAAAAGTGTTTTTCTCAATGCTTTAGTAGTTTTGGATGCTTCTGTATAAAATTATCATCCTCCCATGTGGAATCTTCAGTGGGTAAGTTCTTCCACTTAATGAGATACTCTGAAATTGATTGATTTTGTAGTTGTCAAGTTCTTGTTTCTGTGACTGCTTCGGGCTCCAATATGAATTTTCCTTCTTCATAAAGTTCTAGCAATATTGTTTGGACTAGGATCTTGTCACTAATAACCTTCTTTAAGAATAAAACATGGAAAACTGGGTGTACTCGAGAAGATGCTGGCAACTCCAATTTGTATGCCATAGTAACAATCTTTTGCAACACCTTGTAAGGACCATAATACTTTGGTGATAATTTATTATCCTTCTTAGCTTTCTTGAGGGACATTTGTTTCTATGGTTATAGTCGTAAAAATACCCAGTCACCTATGTCAAAACTTCTTTCACTATGATGCTGAGCTGCTTATTGTTTCATGCGATTCTGCGCCAGACTGAGGTTATCCTATAAAAGTTGAAGAACTTGTTGTTGATGCTCAATGTAATCTTCCATTGCTTGAAACTTAGAATTTTCTATTGAATATGAGGTGTTGGATGGTGGAATATATCCATAAAGTGCCATAAATCGGGTCATTTTAGCTGCAGTATGGAAGGAAGTTGTATACCACCATTCAACCAGAGGTAACCACTTAACCCATTGTGTTTGTTTATCGGATACAAAGCAATGAAGATATCCTTCTAAACATTTGTTCACTATCTCAGTTTGCTCATCAGAATGATAATGATAAGATGAGCCATGAGCTAATTGAGTACCAAGACAAGAAAATGTAGAAAATTTTGTAGATTCACAAACGCCAGACAAGAATCTACTTCTACTTTCAACCAGCGGAAGCCAATAGATCGATGAAAACAATATGAACAAGAAGAAGATAAATCAATGGCACATAACACAAGATGTATCTGGGGAAATCCACTGCTCAAAACCCCGCTATCTGTGTTTCATATCTCATAAATATGAGTGAAGATACAAATCTTGTTCTCACTAGAAAAATTCCGCACAAGTATGCTCAACTCTGTCAACTCACATGAAAGCTCTTCAGCAACACTTATCCAATTTTGTAGCTCTCCAAGCCCCTAATCTCTTGCGTAATTCCTGGGATGAATAGCCCGTATTTAAAGGGAATTCATGCTTCCAAAATTGTGCAATCCAAACATAGGATCAATCTCTAATACATGCATGATATTTACACTCCAGTAAATAATACAACTGATACTACACTATCCCTGCACTCTATTCTATTCTGGGTCTTTCTCTGAACTAGCATGCATGAGTTTCTCGTGAGGGAATCTTCAGTTAATTGGAATAGCACTAGTGGATGCACTAGTGCACCAACTGACCGTAAACTCTCTATTAGTTCCTCAAACAGTTTAGAACTAATTTAACTTAACGTAACTCAGTAAACTGAGTGATCTAATTTCCAACTCAATTAGACTCATACTGGACCCCTAAAACTTAACGAGAACATATACATGACTACAGAAAGACTTCAAACTTGAAATTCCTAAGATAATTAAGTTAATTAAACTTCATTAACTATTTACAACTTTCTGTGAGAATATAATTCGATATTAATTCTCAATGTAATTCAAGGAAAAATTAAACAGGAATTTCTTGTTTCCATTTCTCAAGACTCCCTCTCAACAAGAAAGGGATTATCATCTAACCCAATCATGTCGTTGTGAAACTCGAATTTACATCTTGACAATGACATTGTCAAATGTCAACATATTACTCCTCCACGGGAATGTACTCTAACAAGATAATCTGCCTCAATACACAATCTTTGAGATGCTGATATCGAATATTAATATGCTTGGACCGATCATGAAAAACTGGATTTTCAAAGAGTTTGATACAACTCCGATTATCGCAGTAAATCATAGTTGGATCCATCTATTGACCAAATAAACCAACCATGATCTTCCTCATCTAGATGGCCTCACATGGTGCTTGAATCGTAGCCATGTACTCTGCCTCTGTCGAACTGAGTACAAATGATCTATGTTTCCTGTTGTACCAAGAAACTGTCACTAACCCAATACTGAAGATCCCTCCTGATGTGCTCTTCCAATCGGATGGAATCCCTACCCAATTTGCATCAGTGAAGCCTTGAAGCTTCACTCCCTCTGTCTGTCTGTACCATAATCCATACTGAGAAATGCCCCTGAGTTATCTCAACGCATGGTTTGTCATCTTCCAACACAACTTGATAGGCCTAACCATCGCTTAACATGCACTTAACTAAGCTAGTTAACTGCATAGCACATATCCGATTGTGTGTTCATCAAGTACATGAGTGAACCCACAAGCTTCCTATAAACAATAGCTTCCACTACTTCCCTTGAAGTAGCATCCTCCTTCCTCCAATTACCTGCTAAGGAGGTTTGTTTCTCTCCATGCAGAATCTCCTAAGTATCTCATTGGCATACTTTCTCTAAGACACAAATAACTCCCCCTCTTCCTACTATACCTCCATGCCAATAAAGTAATGCATGAGCCTCATGTCCTTCATCTCAAACTCTCTTGCAAGTTCCTCCTTGCAATATTTGATTAGTTGATCATCACCTGTCAGTATGAGATCATCAACATAAAGTACAATGATCAACAACTTACCTTCCACCACTATGTGGTACAGGTTTGCATTCGCTTCACTCTTCGTGAAGCCCAACCCAGTGAAGTAGCTATCTATATTAGTGTACCAAGCACGAGGTGCTTGCTTCAACCCATACAATGCTCTCTTGAGATGGCACACATGTGATTCACGGTCAAAGGTCTCAAACCTTCAGGATTCTCTATGTACACCTCTTCTTCAATCATATCATTAAGGAAGGTTGTCTTCACATCCATCTAATGTATCTTCCAACCCATCTGTTCTGATAGTGCTAATATAGATCTGATCGATGAGTACCTTGCAACAACAACAAAGGTCTCATCATAGTTAATCCTCTCTACCTATGAAAATCCATGGGCCACAAATCTAGCCCTATGCTTCTCCACGCCACCATCTGTAGCTTTCTTTACCTTGTAAATCCATCAGGATGTCACCACTGACTTGTCCTCTGGTCTCATGACCACATTCCAAATGCTATTACGAACTATGGAGTCATACTCCTCCACTATGGCATTAACCCAAACCAATTGTTGCACTGCTTCCTTAAAGGAATATGGCGCTGCCACAACACATTCGCCCATAAGAGCCATGCATCCAGTGTACCTCTTAGGTGACCTCCTCTACCTACGCTGAGAAGTGGGTGCTCCCACATTCTCTTGTGCATCATCCAAGTATCTATCAGCCTCTCTAGTGCGCTTTCTTCCATCTCTAGAAGAATCTACCTTGATGGATGTCTCCACTCTCGAATCCTCTACATGTGGTTGCTCCACATTAATCTAAGGTTCCTCAACCTCAGAAGCTAAAAGCTCCTCATCTATATGTAGCTCAAGCTCCCTCTCAAGGGAAACTCGCATGGCCTTCTCCTCATCGAATCTGACATCCCGGTGAACCATTGTCATCCTACTAGTCGGAAAGTACACCAGATAGTTATGAGGTGTAACAGTGTACCCCACAAATATCCCCAACTTTTTTATCAGCTCAAGCTTCTTCTGTGCATCTTTGGCCACATTACAATATACCGATGACCCAAAAATCCTGAATTGACCAACATCTAGCCTCTTACCGGAATAAGCCTCCTCTTGTCTCTTCATCTCAAGTATCCAATGTGGGCTACAGTTTTGAACATAAATCATTGTGTTGCATGCCTCAACCCACAAGTGTAGTGGTAGGCCTTGATCATGCATCATCTCCCTCAATGCCCCTACTATTATTATGTTCTTCCTCTCAACCACCCCATTCTACTGAGGGTTATTGGGTATCGTCAACTCCCATTTAATCCCTTTCGTTGCACTGAAGTTCTTAAACCCATTTGAGACATACTCACCACCGTTATCACTTCGCAAAGATTTAACCTTATTTCCCAACTCTTTCTCCACCAATACTTTAAACTCACAAAACTTTGTGAAAGTTTGATCCTTGTTCTACATGAAAAATATCCAACATTTTCGAGAAAAGTCATCAAAAAATATAACTTAATACATGTGTTTGGTCGTGCATGTTGTCGAGAATGGTCCACACACATATGAATGGACTCACTCTAGAATAGCCCCTACTCGACTGTCTCTGTCATGAAAGGAAGACTTGGTGTATTTTCCCAAAGTACACCCCTTATATGTATCAACTTGCTCAAGCGTACCTTTGGGAAGACCGATAGAGATCTATTGCAATATCTTCAAAGCTCCATGATGCAAGT
>APFE030550890.1:4916-18935 GCA_000404065.3 Pinus taeda
ATGGTCTTTTCTCCAGAGACCACTAGATTTTCTGCTCCACTTTCAGGAACCACAAAATTGTTGCACCCATCAATAATAGTGCTACCTTAAAGCTTTTACAGAGTTCCAATATGAACTCCCCACATCAATACCAGTGCTCCCCAAACCATCTTGCATGTATCTTTCTCGAACACTATTTTTACACTTGCATCATCCAGTTTGATTACAAAAGTCAGATTTCTGGCCAATGCAGGAATATGCAGAACAGCCAGAAGCATTCATCCATCTTGCAACTTCATCTTGAATTTTCCACGACCAATGATTATAGACTTCCTATCATCCCCTAATAAGACATCATCACCATCATATTTCTCATACTTTGATCCAGGTCCAAGTGTGACAAAGGACCCTTCCAAGACATTTTACTTCCATGATGTGTTAGATTGTGTTTTTAAAAGAACATAAATGAATACATATGCATGTTGTAAAGAAGAGGAACATGACATTCATCACATGAAAACATAAGACGTTGACAATGGAGTTCGTCCAGGAGGGAATACATCTCCGGGCCCTGGTGTTAAGATGGTGTAGGCCGCTACATTAAGTGTTGTCAATAGTGATGATGTACATAAGAGGTGATGTCTCTATCATACAAGGAAAATTCCCTCATGCAGGAGTGGTTCCAAGAGATGTTCTGCTACAAGAACTCTCAGTCAAAAAAGGACTCCTATCAGTATGACACAAACTCATGCATGAAGATAATGAGCATCCCGCCAACGTGGCATAAAACGGATCTCAATGCAAACATACATGGCGACACATGAGTATCCCATCAACATAACGAAAAAGGGATCTCAAACAAAACATGACGAATCATGACAACGAGTACTTCCCATAGATGATTTTGTGTCACAGCAAGCAAGAATCATGAAACAAGTAAGAAACAAGATCCCACATCAAACATCAAATAGGGATTTGTGCAACACAATGCATAGCAAAAAGAAGTACATGAACACACTACATATACCTCACATCCAGGGCCATCTGAAGAAAAGGATGTCAAATTGCTGAAGCCGGCCATACCATCAATCTCACGGCGTCGAATCTCATGGAATGACTGCTCACACATGACTACTGACATCTACACTCCACTTTGAATAGTGGCTGAAAAATGAAATGAGCAAATGGAAAATCTGAATGCAACATCATATTTGTGGCATCGAATAGTGTAATATCGACAGTCAAATTTCTGAATTCTGAGAAAGTAGAAATCTAGGGCTTAAGGAATATTTTAGATTCCCCCTAGATTCCTCAAATAGTTCCTCCCCCAAGTCCTCTGCAAATATGTTGCTCAAATCGAAATTCTGATTGCACCATCGGGTTCATGTCACCGAGAGGTGTAGGATCGACATAAAGTTTGTCCAATTTGGACACTACAAAAATTTCACCCTCTTGAGAATTTCACCCAATCATGGTTCTGCATGTGTTTTTCTCAGGTTCATGGTTCCGTCGTGCATTAAAAATTAATTAAAAATTCCTCGATCCATGTGCACGCTTTTGGCTCCTCCATGCTTTCCTAGCACATTGACAAAAATGAGTTTATTTATAAATTTTCGGGTCGAGTTTACAAAAATGCCCCACTGGCCCATTGGTAAAAGAGGTAATTAGTTAAGGGGAGGTCAGGGGATCAAATCCTGCCTCCCAAAAATCCGCGTGTATTTATTTTTGTGGGGACGGTTCGAGTCTGCAATGGGTGGTCTACCCCTTAACTCCCACAGCATAATTATTATCCATAAAGGTTTGCCCGTTTATGTTTGGTTGCATTAAAGTTTGTTGGTTGGGCGTATTAATAATAGCACGGAGGTTTGAGTTTTGTGGCGTGTTTGTATTAAATGGCATGGTGTTTGTGAGGGTGCCCAGGAGGTGGGCCGGCCACTCCGGTCAAGCAAGTTCAAGCCCTGCCACCCTCGTTTCATTACATGGCCACAATGGTTGAGGCGTGGGCCAGGTCCACTGGAGGTGGCCCGCCCCGCCATATACAATATGTTATGGTTTTAGTGGTTGGAGGGTCTGGTAGGGTCATGGCCACCGACCCATTAATATTGACTTTGTTTATGTGGTTTGGGGCCAGCAGGGTTCATGGCCTGTCGGCAAAATTTTTAAATAATTTTTGTTATGAGTTGGTTTGATGGGGGTGGCGGGGGTCATGGCTCGCCACTCAAATTAATATTTTATTTTTATTTTTATAATATCGAATATTTTTTTGAATTTGTTTATTATAAGGGATATTAGACAAATTAACAATCCAACAAATTCGCCTGCTTTTGGGACCTTTGTTTCATGCCCCGGGGTTGGTCAAACTTTTACCAAAACTTTAACTGCCTCATTCTCCCTCATACGAGCTCGGATTGACGAACCGTTCACATCGCTGCTATCACGACGACAAGACCTACGCTCTGGTCCTAGTTCGAAAGAATTCTGATCACTTTGATTTTTGAGCTCTTATAAACCCTCTTTGTCGTATATGTGTCTTTGGAGCCACCTAGATCAATCCTCCCCACTAAGGAGCTTTTGGTCCTCCAAAAGTATGAAAAATAATCTACAAATTCTTTGTACCTTATTTGCATCACAAGCATCCTGAAAGGTCTCACTTCCATCTCCTTCACCTTTGTTCTTCGGAGCCTTAAGCGATGAGCTGACACCTGTAACCTCTGCAACCTGTAGTACATTGTTTTGAAAATTACATGCTTGAATTTCATGACCAACTAATGACCCAAGCATCCCACACTTTCCACGAGTTTATAACACATACTCGGTGATCAAGTTTACATCGAAATGGAAACAATCCCCTAGCTACGAAAACAAGGCCAACATATCATTGTTGCTCCAACAAGTGATGGAAAACACATCATCATTGCAACACGTGATTTACAAAAATAAGGCCAAACAATATTCTGCTTTGACAAGTGATGGAAACACAACATCACTTTTAGAGTGTAAAATGCAACACATAATAAGATGAGACATCATTGTTACTGAACAAGTGATGGAAAACACATCATCACTTTTACATCTTAAAATGCAACAAATGATTTACAAAAGCATGACCATGATAAGATAACATATCTAGGAACCATTTTTCACTTATCGCTATGAATGGGTCACCTCCTTGTGGTGGTTTTTCTTGTCGAACAATTGTTTCATCTGGTTCATGCACCGACACTTTGTCTTTAAGGCGCCGCTCTAGATGGAGCCTCCAACAAATGGCTCTCTGATGGCCACTTTTGTCGCAATGACTGCAATGGGTCTTCTTCCACTAGATCTTCTTAACATCTTTCTTTACCTGTTGTTGAGAGGGCATTTCACGCCTCCACCTTTTGTGTGCTACTATTCTTTTCCAACACTTAGAAAATGTATGGTTATGTAATCCACAAAATGTACATGTTTTTCGATGCCATGTTTTACGTTCATGTTTAACAACATGATTATAATCGAAATGAACATTCAAAAATTGAAATTGGTTATACCTTTCCTTGCCATCTCTGTTGTAAGTATGGTGATGAGAGCTTGCCTCATTACTCTTTCCCTGCGATGGCCACTGCCACGGGACGATGGGGATGTGTTTCCATCATTCTCTTTCCTCGACGATTTTGACGATGACTCGGAAGCATATGACACCTTCGAGCATTCTACCTCGGTGTATCTCAAGCCTGCAAATTGAGGTCTCTGCACAAAATCCAATGGTTGAGCTATGTCTTGGTTATTAACACCAAGTTCTTTTTCCTCCTCGTGCCTCGTCCTGGTAAGGAGACTCATGTTTGTCCCTGTAATTGGGATCTCCAAATCTCCAATAGAAATCATACTATGTTAAGATGAAACCGAAAGGAAATCAACATATTTTACCTCCTCTGTCGATTTGGAAAGAACTGATGAGGGCTTCTCATCATCTGTTGTTGGTGGTTTGCTAACTGTCTCAGCGCATTCCCCAATTTCCTTTCTGACATACCCAGGTCCTGTCTGACAGGGTAATTCTTCTACTTTGATGGGATTGACAATGCCTTGGCCATTAATGCCTAAGCCTTTTCCTTATTACCCCATTTTCTTCAACAATTTGGAGCCAATTCCTGTGGTATGATTTTCAAAAACAACGAAATCATCATCAGGACACATACATGAATTCAAAGAACTAATTTTTACCTCACATGGGTCACACTACAGCTTTTCCAAGGCCTCATCCTTTGCTTGCAGTTTTTGTAGCAAACTATGTTTTTCCTCTTTCTCTTCATGTAGAAGCATCTTCAATTCGGTGTTCTCTATTTGAAGATTATGTTTTTTGTGCTTCAGTTCTTCTAGGGCACTTTCGTGGATCACAACTAAAGCTACAATTGCTCCTTTTCCTCTGTCTCTTTCTGTAGAGTTTCATACATTATTTCCACCCTTTTGGAAATTTTGAGCATGGTCTCGTACATTGCTTTTTCATCCTTTGTCACTGCACGTTCCATTGTTCCCGCTTGCAATTCACATCCACACAAAGACCGCTCTGATACCACTTGATCCAAGTCCAGGTGTGACAAAGGACCCTTCCAAGACCTTTTACTTCCATGATGTGTTATATTGCATTTTTAAAATAACATAACTGAATACATCTGCATGTTGTAAAGAAGAGGAACATGACATTCATCAACACATGAAAACATAAGCCGTTGATAATGGAGTTCGTCCAGGAGGGACTACGTCTCTGGGCCCAGTGTCAAGATGGTGTAGGGTGTTGCATTAAGTGTTGTCAATAGTGATGATGTACATAAGAGGTGATGTTGCTAACATACAAGGAAAATTCCCTCATGCAGGAGTGGCTCCAAGAGATGTTCTGCTACACGAACTCTAAGTCAAAAAAGGACTCCTATCAGTATGACACAAACTCATGCATGAAGATAATGAGCATCCCGCCAACATGGCATAAAAGGGATCTCAACACAAACATACATGGCGACACATGAGCATCCCATCAACATAATGACAAAGTGATCTCAAACAAAACATGATGAATCATGACAACAAGTACATCCCACAGATGATTCGACGTCACAGAAAGCAGGAATCATGAAACAAGTAAGAAACAAGATCCCACATCAAACATCAAATAGGGATTTGTGCAGCAAAATGCAAAGAAAAAATAAGTACATGAACACACTGCATATACCTCACATCCAGGTCCATCTGAAGAAAAGGATGTCAAATTGCTGAAGCTAGCCATACCATCAATCTCGCGGTGTCGAATCTCATGGAATCACTGCTCGCACATGAATGCTGACATCTGCACTCCACTTTGAACAGTGGCTGAAAAATGAAATGAGCAAATGGAAAATTTGAATGGACCATCAAATTTGCGGCATCGAATAGTGCAAAATCGATTGTCAAATTTCTAAATTCTGAGAAAGTGGAAATCTGGGGCTTAAGGAATCTTTTAGATTCCCCTTAGATTCCTCAAATATTCCCTCCTTCGGGTCCTTTGGAAATCTGATGCCCAGATCGAAATTCTGACTGCGCCATCAGGTTCATGTCGCCGAGAGGTGTAGGATTGACATAAATTTTGTCCAATTTGGACACTACAAAAATTTCACCCTCTTAAGAATTTCGCCAATCATGGTTTCGCCTGTGTTTTTCTCATGTTCATGGCTCCACCCTCCATTAAAAAGTAATCAAAAATTCCTCAATTCATGTGCATGCTCTTGGCTCCTCCATGCTTGCCTGGCGCACTGAAAAAAATGAGTTTATTTATAAATTTTTGGGCAGAGTTTACAAAAATTCCCCACTGGCCCATTGGTAAAAGAGGTAATTAGTTAAGGGGAGGTCGGGGGATCAAATACCGCCTCCAAAAAATCCATGTGTATTTCTTTTTGTGGGGGTGGGTCGAGTCCACATTGGGTGGCCCGCCCCTTAACTCCCGCAACATATGTATTATCCATCAAAGTTGGCGCGTTTATGTTTGGTTGCATTAAAGTTTGTTGGTTGGGCGTATTAATAATAGCACGTAGGTTTGAGTTTTGTGGCGCGTTTGTATTAAATGGCATGGGGTTTGTGAGGGTGCTCGGGAGGCGGGCTGACCACACCAGCCGAGCGGGTTCAAGCCCCGCCACCCTCATTTCATTACATGGAAACAGTGATTGAGGCGTGGGCCAGGTCCACCGGAGGTGGCCCGCCCTGCCATATATAATATGTTATGGTTTCAGTGTGTTGAAAATAGAACAAGAAATGATAAATATAGAAGTTATAAATTTAGCACTGCTATGAATAGCATTTCAAGATACCTTCCTATTTTAGTTAGTCCCTGAACTAAAATAGATAAGTAAAATTCGAATTTGATCTTAGCAGTTGTTTGTAAAATAATTAATTAATTCATCTTGAGTTAATTAGTTGTAGAAAATCAAACATGAAGTCTATGTGGGGACATGCAATAGTTTCTCCATCGATTGAGGAATTTATCCATCAATTAAAGAGATAAGGATGAGTTGTAATTAGTTGGCTCAGTTAACTGAGTCAAGTCCAGTTAGATTAGTTCAAATAGTTTGTTGAACTAATTGTGAGTTCAGTTATTTAATGCATGCATGCATGTAACTGTTGCATTTCAGATAATTGAATATTCTCTCATAAATAACTCATGCATTTCAGTTCAGACAAAGTCCTAGTTGAGATCAGATGGAGGGACAGTGTACTATCAGTTACAGGAATATTCCATTGTGAATATCTCTTGCATGCAGAAGGAATTCATTCCTTGAGGATTCCGTAGTTACTCCTTCAGTTTAGTGAGTGTGTGATGAGGCCAATCACACATGTGGCATCATTGTACCCCAAGAAAAAACTGCACAAGGAAATAGGAGGCTTGGAGGGCTAAGGGAAGGAATATCTATTGCCTATTCAGTTTGTGAGCTGTATTGTTTGATTGCAGAGAGAGCAGGATCGCTTGAGAGTTGATTCTTTTTGTAACTTGAACATATCTCCACTTGTATGATAATACAAAGATTAGGGTTTTAGGCTGAGGCTTTCCCCGGGTTATTCTTCTACGTTCATGTGTGATTGATTTCTCGTTCTCAGTTATATGTGTTCTATTTGATCTTGCTCATATTCGATTAAGCTTCCGCAAAGTTTGTTGTAGAAGTAGATCTTGTATTTTTCTTTAGTATATTGCATAATTTGTTGATCTACAGTGAGAATTTCTACATGGTATCAGAGCAAAGGTGATCAAATCAAAGAACAATATACAAGAAAGGAGAAGTTCGAAGGTTGAGGTTCCTGAATATAGAAATTGAGTTCTTATCACATCTCAATTTCACTAATGGCATTCAACGGTTTAAGACTCGAGTATGCCCTTGATGGCAGCTCGAATTATATAGCCTGGAAGGATCGCATGGAAGTAGTTTTATAGGATAACAGTCTAAAGGATTTCATTGATCAAGAAGTCCCCAAGCCGACTGATGCTACAAAATTGGTAGAATGGAAGAAATGTGTGGCTAGAGCAAGGAGAATCCTTCTGGAGGGAGTTCGAGACCACATATTCTAGAGTCTCCGTGGGAAGGAGACACCATTTTCGATGTGGAAAACATTGAAAGATCTATATCAGAACAGCAACGATCAAAGGAAGTTGGCGCTGAAAGACAATCTTTGGAAAATCAAGTGTGAAAAGGGCGACACAATCTCTACATATCTGAACAAGCTCACCACTTGCAGGGATGAGCTTGGAAGTGTAGGGATCACGACAGCCGATGATGACATGGTGAGTCTTACACTCCTCGGTCTTCCTAAGAGTTGGCATAGCTACCAAGACTCAGTTAATGAAAGAGAAAAACTGCCATATTGGGAACGACTTTGGTCGGATCTGATGCAGGAGGAGATAAGAAGAAGCACCAGAGATGGATCCTCATCAAAGCAAGATGATGAGGAAAATCTAGCCTTAGCAAGTAAGGTGAGGAAGGGGAAAGGGGAGGCGTCCCATTTAAAAAATCCAGTTCTTCCCATGGTGGGAACAAGTTTGAAAAATTGAAAGTGCAATACTTTCATTGTCATGAAGTGGGTCATTATGCTACAAATTGTCAACAAAAGAAATCTAAGAAGGGATCCTCGAAGGGAACTGATGGTGAGGCACTGGCCTCATAGTTTGAGTTGGATTTCTCCCTTATCGCATGCATGGTTTCATCCATGGTGGGATGTGTGTGGTACTTGGACAGTGGAGCTTCATTCCACATGTCAGGTGACAAGAATCTTTTCAGTACCTTGGAGGATGGGCAATGATGGAAAGTACCGTGTTTTAGGTGAAGGTGCGGTTGTGTTTCAAGGGGAGCATGGTGCTCCTCTCACCTTGATTGATGTAAAGTATGTACTAGGTCTAAAGAAGAATCTGTGTTCGTTGCTATGCTAGAAGATAAAGGCTATGATGTAGTCTTTAGTAAAGGAAAGGCATTCCTGAGGCATATTGGCACTGAATAGACCAAGTGAATTGGGATTCGAGTAAAAAAATTCTACAAGTTGGAGGTAGATGACTGTGTTGCATTGATTTCCAAGGCTGAGATGGTGCAAAGCCAAGATGTTGGCGAGTTGTGGCATAGAAGATTGGGCCACTTGCACCATGGAGCCCTGAAGATCATGCAGTAGATTTATACCATACTTCCCAAGGGAAAACTGTAGCAGACGAATACATGCAAAGGTTGTACCTTGGGTAAGTATGAAAAATATTCCTTTCTGGATCGAGACAGTAGAGCTGGAGAAATCCTGGAGCAAGTTCACTCAGATATTTGTGGACCTTTCTCTACATCCTCCACCGCTAAACAAAGGTACTATGTAATTGATGATTTTTCTCATAGATGTTGGATCTAATTTATGCAAAAGAAGGATCAAACCTTCTTGAGGTTTTGCGAGTTTAAAGCCTTGGTAGAGAAAGAATATGGAAAGAAAATAAAAGCATTGTATAGCGACAATGGTGGAGAGTATGTCTCCCAATAATTTAAGGACTTCTGTGCTGTAGAAGGAATTAAATGGGAGTTGACGGCACCCCATAACCCACAACAGAATGGGGCTACCGAAAGGAAGAACAAATCGATTGTGGGATCAACTCGAGCGATGTTGCATGACCAAAGCCTACCACTGCATTTGCGTGCTAAGGCATGCAATACAACAGTATACTTGCAGAACAGAAGCCCGCATCATATATTGGGAATGAAGACACCTATGGAGGCCTTTTCTGAGAAGCGACCAAATGTGAGTCACTTTTGAATCTTTGGATCAACAGTTTGTTTTCATGTGACCAAAGATGCCCGGAAGAAGCTAGATCCAACAACTGAGTTGGGAATACTTGTGGGGTACACGAATACACCCCACAACTATTGGGTGTACCTGCCTACCAGTCAGAGGACAGTGGTACGCAGGGATCTGAAGTTCGACGAGTAGAAATCCATGTGATTATCACTTTACAAGGAGCTCAAGTTGCATGCAGAGGAGGAAATTTCAGTTCCTAAGAAGGAGGAGCCTCAGATTGATGCGGAGAAGCTGCATGTAGAGGATCCAGGAGTGGAGACAACCACTCATGCTGAGACTTCCAGATATGGGTGGAAACTCTCAAGGGACGCTGACAGGTTGATGTTGGATGCACGAGAAAATGTGGGACAACCATCTTCTTAGCGTAGATAGAGGAGGTCGCCCGAGCGGTACACTGGGTACGTGGCCCTAGTTGGGGAGTGTGTAGAGTCCGAACCTTCTTCATTTGAGGAGGCAGTGCAACAACCAGTCTAAGCTGATGCAATGGTAGAGGAGTATGACTCTATCATTCGGAACAGTGTGTGGGATGTTGTCCCAAGACCTCAGGGCAAGTCAATGGTGAGTTCCAGATGGCTTTACAAGGTAAATCAAGCAGTTGATGGCAATGTTGAGAAACATAAGGCAAGGTTTGTTTCCCGTGGTTTCTCACAGGTCGAGGGGATCAACTACGATGATACCTTTGCTCCTGTAGCAAGGTACTCATTTATCATATCGATGTTGGCACTATTAGCTCAAATGGGTTGGAAGATCCATCAGATGGATGTGAAGACAGCATTCCTCAATGGGAAGATTGAGGAGGAGGTGTACATTAAGCAGCCAGAGGGTTTTGAGACCTTCGATCGTGAGTCGCATGTGTGCCGACTCAAGAGGGCTTTGTATGGGTTGAGGCAAGCACCCCGTGCTTGGTACACTAGGATCGACAGCTATTTCACCAGGTTGGGCTTCACCAAGAGTGAAGCAGATGTGAACCTTTACCACATCATGGTAGAAGGTAAGCCATTGATAACTGTTCTTTATGTCGATGATCTGATTTTGACAGGTGATGATCAGCTGATCTAGTCTTGCAAGGAGGACCTTGCAAAAGAGTTTGAAATGAAAGACATGGGTCTTATGCACTACTTTCTAAGCATGGAGGTGTGGCAGAAAGATGGTGAAGTATTTGTGTCTCAAGGCAAGTATGCCAATGAGATACTCAGGCACTTTCACATGGAGGAGTGCAAGCCCATGCAAACTTCTCTAGCTGGGAACTGGAGGAAGGAGGATGCTACTTTAGGTGAGGTAGTAGCTGTTACTGTTTATCAGCAGCTGGTGGGTTCACTTATGTATCTGGTGAACACACGACCCAACTTATGCTTTGCAGTGAACTAGCTGAGTCAAGCTATGGTTCAGCCTACCAAGTTGTTTTGGAAGGCAATGAAGCATGTGCTGAGATACCTGAAAGGCACATCCCAGTTCAAATTGTGGTACAAACGGACAAAGGGAGTGAAGCTTCAGGGCTTCACAAATGTGGATTGGGTAGGGATTCCATCATACAGGAAGAGCACTTCTGGCGGAATCTTCAACCTTGGTTCAGCTACAGTTTCCTGGTACAACAGGAAACAGAGATCAATTGTACTTAGCTCAGCAGAGGTTGAATACATGGCTGCTAGTCAAGCTGCATGTGAGGCCATTTGGATGCAGAAGATTCTAGTGGGATTGTTTGGTCAGAGGATGGATCCAACTATGATCTACTGTGATAATCATAGTTGTATCAAACCCTCTGAGAATCCAATTTTTCATGACAGGTCCAAGCACATCGATATCCGGTATCACAATCTTCGAGACTGTGTGGTCAAGAGGATCATGTTGTTGCTATATGTTTCGACCGAGGAGCATGATGCAGATATTTTGACGAAGGCATTGTCAAAATGCAAGTTCGAGTTCCACATAGGCAGGATTGGGGTTACTGATAATCCCTTTCTTGTTGAGAGGGGGTGTTGAAAATAGCAATAAGAAATGCTAAATATAGAAGTGCTAAATTTAGCACTGCTATAAATAGCATTCTGGGATACCTTCCTATTTTAATTAGTCCCTAAACTAAAATAGAGAAGTAAAATTCGAATTTGATATTAGCAGCTATTTGTAAAATAATTAATTAATTCATCTTGATTTAATTAGTTGTAGAAAATCAAACATGCAGTCCATGTGGGGACATGCAAGAGTTTCTCCATTGATTGAGGAATTTATCCATTAATTAAAGAGATAAGGATGAGTTGTAATATTGAGTTGTAATTAGTTGGCTCAGTTAACTAAGTCAAGTCCAGTTAGATTAGTTCAAATAGTATGTTGAACAAATTGTGAGTTCAGTTAGTTAATGCATGCATGCATGTAACTGTTGCACTTCAAATAACTGAATATTCTCTCATAAATAACTCATGCATGTCAGTTCAAACAGAGACCCAATTGAGATCAGATGGAGGGACAATGTATTATCAGTTGCAGGAATATTCCATTGTGAATATCTCTTGCATGCAGAAAGAATTCATTCCTTGAGGATTACACAGTTACTTCTTCAGTTTAGTGAGTGTGTGATGAGGCCAATCACACAGGTGGCATCATTGGACCCCAAGAAAAAACTATGCAAGGAAATAGGAGGCTTGGAGGGTTGAGGGAAGGCATATCTAGTGTCTATTTAGTCTTTGAGTTATATTTTTTGATTTCAGAGAGAGAATGATAGCTTGAGAGCTGATTCTTTTTGTAATCTGAACATATTTCCACTTGTATGATAATACAGAGATTGGGGTTTTAGGCTGAGGCTTTCCCTGGGTTATTCTTTTGTGTTCATGTGTGATTGATTTCTCATTCTCAGTTATATGTGTTCTATTTTATCTTGCTCATATTTAATTAAGCTTATGCAAAGTTTGTTGTAGAAGCAGATCTTGTATTTTGCTTTAGTATATTGCATAATCTGTTGATCTACAGTGAGAATTTCTACATGGTGGTTGGAGGGTCCGACGGGGTCATGGCCACCGACACATTAATGTTGACTTTGTTTATGTGGTTTGGGGCTGGCAGGGTTCACGGCCTGTTGGCCCAATTTTTAAATAATTTTTGTTATGAGTTGGTTCGATGGGGGTGGCGGGGGTCATGGTCTGCCACTCAAATTAATATTTCATTTTTTATTTTTATAATATCAAATTCAAATTTGTCTAATATAAGGGATATTAGACAAATTAAAAATCCAACAAATTCGCCCGCTTTCGGGACCTAGGTTTCATGCCCCTCGGTCTGTCAAATTGTAGGACACTTAAACCTAGCCATAGTCCAACTTTGAACAAAACTTTTACTACCTTGTTCTCCCTCATACGAGCTCGGATTGACGAACCGTCCACGCCACTGCTATCAAGACGACAAGATCTACGCTCTGGTTCTAGTTCGAAAGCATTCTGATCACTTTGATTTCAAGCTTCTATAAGCCCTCTTTGTCCTGTGTGTGTCTCTGGAGCCACCTGGATCAATCCTCCCCACTAAGGAACTTTTGGTCCTCCAAAAGTACGAAAAATAAACTGCAACTTCTTTGTACCTTGTCTGCATCACAAGCGTCCTGAAAGGTCTCGCTTCCATCTCCTTCACCTTTGTTCTTCAAAGCCTTAAGTGATGAGCCAACACCTGCAACCTCTGCAACCTGTAGTACATTATTTTGCAAATTACATGCTTGAATTTCATGACCAACTAATGACCCAAGCATCCCACACTTGCCATGAGTTTATAACACATACTTGGTGGTCAAATTTACATCGAAATGGAAACAATCCCCCAGCTACGAAAACAAGGCCAACATATCATTGTTGCTCCAAAAAGTGATGGAAAACACATCATCACTGCAATACATGATTTAAAAAAATAAGGCCAAACAATATTCTTCTTTGACAAGTGATGGAAACACAACATCAATTTCACAGTGTAAAATGCAACACATAATAAGATGAGACATCATTGTTGTTGAACAAGTGATGGAAAACACATTATCACTTTTACATCTTAAAATGAAACAAATGATTCACAAAAGCATGACCATGATAAGATAACATATCTAGAAACAATTTTTCAATTATCGCTATGAATGGGTCACCTCCTTGTAGTGGTTTTTCTTGTTGAACAATCGTTTCATCTGGTTCATGCACCGACACTTTGTCTTTAAGGCGCCGCTCTGGATGGAGCCTCCAACAAGTGGCTCTCTGATGGCCACTTCTGTCGCAATGATTGCAATAGGTCTTCTTCCTCTAGATCTTCTTAACATGTTTCTTTACCTGTTGTTGATAGGTTCTTTCACGCCTCCTCGTTTTGTGTGCTGCTATTCTTTTCCAACACTTAGAAAATGTATGATTATGTAATCCACAAAATGTACATGTTTTTTGATGCCATGTTTTACATTCATCTTTAACAACATGATTATAATCGAAATGAACATTCAAAAATTGAAACTGGTTATACCTTTCCTTGCCATCTCTAGTGTAAATAGGGCGATGAGAGCTTGCCTCAGCTATTTCCCTGCGATGGTCACTACCATGGGATGATGGGGATGTGTTCCCATCATTCTCTTTCCTCGACGATTTTGACGATGTCTCGAAAGCATATGACACCTTCGATCATTCTCCCTTTGTTGGGTCACTATAATACTAGTGATTACCCCATTACTATTGTAGTTATACCCCTTATTAATATTGTTGTGCCCCTATTGCCCCCATATTGTTA
>APFE030550890.1:28187-51187 GCA_000404065.3 Pinus taeda
TTATGTAATGTAAAGGAGGTTGCCCCCTCGAAGAGGCTGAATTCTAAGGCGTTGATCTATCTTTTCTATCTTTTTTGAGCTGGTTTCATAACACCCTTGGTGTATCTCAATCCTACAAATTGAGGTCTCTACACAACCTCCAATGGTTGAGCTATGTCTTGGTTATTAACACCAAGTTCTTTTTCCTCCTCGTGCCTCGTCTTGGTAAGGAGACTCATGTTTGTCCCTGTAATTGGGATCTCCAAATATCCAATAGAAATCATACTATGTGAAGATGAAACTGAAAGGAAATCAACATATTTTACCTCCTCTGTCGATTTGGAAAGAACTGATGAGGGCTTCTCATCATCTGTTGTTGGTGGTTCCCTAGTTGTCTCAGCGCATTCCCCAATTTCATTTCTGACATACCCAAGTCCTGTCTGACGAGGTAATTCTTCTACTTTGATGGGATTGACAATGCCTTGGCCATTAATGCCCAAGCCTTTTCCTCCATACCCCATTTTCTTCAATATTTTGGAGCCAATTCCTGTGGTATGATTTTCAAAAAGAGTGAAATCATCATTAGGACACATACATGAATTTAAAGAACTACTTTTTACCTCACATGGGTCACGCTATAGCTTTTCCAAGGCCTCGTCCTTTGCTTGCAGCTATCGTAGCAAACTATGTTTTTCCTCTTTCTCTTCATGTAGAAGCATCTTCAATTTGACGTTCTCTGTTTGAAGATTATTTTTGTTGTGCTTCAGTTCTTCCAGCACCTCTTCCGAGGCTCGCAACTGAAGCTGCAATTGCTTCTTTTCCTCCGTCTCTTTTTGTAGAGTTTCATACATTATTTCCACCCTTTTGGAAAGTATGAGCATGGTCTCGTACATCGATTTTCCATCCTTTGTCGCTGCACATTCCATTGTTCCCGCTTGCAATTCACATCCACGCAAAGACCACTCTGATACCACTTGATCCAGGTTCAGGTGTGACAAAGGACACTTCCAAGACATTTTACATCCGTGATGTGTTAGATTGTGTTTTTAAAAGAACATAAATGAATACATCTACATGTTGTAAAGAAGAGGAACATGACATTCATCAACACATGAAAACATAAGTCGTTGATAACAGAGTTCGTCAAGGAGGGACTATGTCTCCAGGCCTTGGTGTCAAGATGGTGTAGGCCGCTACATTAAGTGTTGTCAATAGTGATGATGTACATAAGAGGTGATTTCTCTATCATACAAGGAACATGCCCTCACGTAGGAGTGACTCCAAGAGATGTTCTGCTACAGGAACTCGCAGTCAAAAAATGACTCATGTCAATATGACACAAACTCATGCATGAAGATAATGAGCATCCCGCCAACATGGCATAAAATGGATCTCAATGCAAACATACATGGTGACACATGAGTATCCCATCAACATAAGGAAAAAGGGATCTCAAACAGAGCATGACGAATCATGACAACAAGTACATCCCACAGATGATTCCGCATCACAGCAAGTAGGAATCACGAAACAAGTAAGAAACAAGATCCCACATCAAACATCAAACAAGGATTTGTGCAGCACAATGCATAGCAAAAAGAAGTGCATGAACACACTACATATACCTCACATTCAAGGCCATCTGAAGAAAAGGATGTCAAATTGCTGAAGTTGGCCATACCATCAATCTCACGACGTCGAATCTCATGGAAGGACTGCTCGTACATGAATGCTGACATCTGCACTCCATTTGAACAATGGCCAAAAAATGAAATGAGAAAATGGAAAATATAAATGGACCATCAAATTTGTGGCATCGAATAGTGCAAAATCGATTGTCAAAGTTCTGAATTCTGAGAAAGTGGAAATCTGGGGCTTAAGGAATCTTTTAGATTCCCCCTAGATTCCTCAAAGATTCCCTCCTCCAGGTCCTCTACAAATCTTCTGCTCATATCGAAATTCTGACTGCGCCATCTGGTTCGTGTCGCCAAGAGGTGTAGTATTGACATAAAGTTTGTCCAATTTGGACACTACAAAAATTTCACCCTCCCGAGAATTTCACCCAATCATGGTTCCACCTGTGTTTTTCTCAGGTTCATGGTTCCACCCTACATTAAAAATTCCTCGATCCACGTGCATGCTCTTGGCTCCTCCATGCTTACCCGACACACTGACAAAAATGAGTTTATTTATAAATTTTTGGGCGGAGTTTACAAAAAGGCCCCACTGGCCCATTGGTAAAACAGGTAATTAGTTAAGGGGAGGTCGGGGGATCAAATTCCGCCTCCCAAAAATCCACGTGTATTTCTTTTTGTGGGGGGGGTCAGGTCCACATTGTGTGACCTGCCTCTTAACTCCTACAGCATATGTATTATCCATAAAGGTTGGCACGTTTATGTTTGGTTGCATTAAAGTTTGTTGGTTGGGCGTATTAATAATAGCACGAAGGTTTGAGTTTTGTGGCATGTTTGTATTAAATGGCATGGGGTTTGTGAGGGTGCCCATGAGGCGGGCTGTCCACACCGACTGAGTGGGTTCAAGCCCCACCACCCTCGTTTCATTACATAGCAACGATGGTTGAGGCATGGGCCGGGTCCACCGGAGGTGGCCTACGCCACCATATATAATATGTTATGGTTTCGATGGTTGGAGGGTCCGGCGGGGTCATGGCCGCTGGTCCATTAATATTGACTTTGTTTATGTGGCTTGGGGCCGGCAGGGGTCACGACCTGTCAGCCCAATTTTTAAATAATTTTTATTATGAGTTGATTCGATGGGGGTGGCGGGGTCATGGCCCGCCACTCAAATTAATATTTTTTTTTTACTTTTATAATATCCAATATTGTTTCAAATTTGTCTAATATGAGGTATATTAGATAAATTAACGATCCAACAAATTTTCTCGCTTTCGGGACCTAGGTTTCATGCCCTGGGGTCGGTCAAATTGTAGGACACTTAAACTTGGCCCATAGTCCAACTTTGACCAAAACTTTGATTGCCTTGTTGTCCCTTATACGAGCTCAGATTGACGAACCATTCGCACCGCTACGATCAGGATGACAATATCTACACTCTGATCCTAGTTTGAAAGCATTCTGATCACTTTAATTTTCAAGCTTCTATAAGCCCTCTTTGTCCTGTGTGTGTCTCTAGAGCCACCTGGATCATGCTTGCATAACCACTCTCTATGGGGAGTGAAGTGAAAGGATGCACCTGAGTCAATCAACCATGCCTCATGATCTACATGTGTAATTGAAGAAGAAGCCAAGTACACATCCCCACCTTCATCTGAGGTGGTTTTCGCCTCTGCAGAAGGAGCATCATTAGATACCTTTCCTTTCTCAGGAGCTTTAGATTTATAGTCCCTTTTGAAGTGCCCTTCCTTTCCGCATTTCAAGCAAACCTTTACAGGTTTTCTTGGAGATTTAGATCTCCCACTCGAGGACTTATTTTTGTTTCTGTTCTGGGACCGTACTCATACAAAAAAGGCATCACCATTCTGGTCCTCCATATTTTTCCATCTCATCTCCTCCGATAGCAAGGATGAGACTATTTCATCAAACTGCAACGTATTTGCATTGCTACCTATTACAACAACCAGACTATCCCACAAATTTGGTAGAGAACACATCAAACTGATGCACTTATCTTCATCTGAAATTTTAAAATCAATAGATAATAATTGGCTTACAATAGTATTAAATGCGTTCAGATGCTCTGTCACCGAGTCTCCATCTTTCATCCTCAGGTTATACAGTTTTTTCCATAGGAACAGTTTATTCACTAGAGACTTAGATTGGTACAAAGTCCCTAACTTGTCCCACAAAGCCTTCGCTGAAGCTTCCCCTGATACATTCAACAATATTGAATATGAAACACACAATCTTATTGTGCTCTTTTCCTTTCGATACAACTTCGCCCAGTCTTCAACTGACATTACTGTTGGTTTAGTACCCGGATCTATTGCGATCCACTAATACTTTATCCACCAATAGATCCTCCATCTTGAGTTTCCACAACGCAAAAATCTAACCATTAAATTTTCAATCTCTATCTTTCCACTACTCGCCATCTTTCACCACAAGAATCGATCACGCAGATCTCCCACTGAACAAGGTCTACCACAGGCCCAAGAAAAAAAACCCTCAGCAGAAAAGGCATCCCCTTGAAGCCAAAACAACTCTGATACCAAATGTAGGTTTTAACCCTGTACAAAAATTACCTCCATATGAACTCAAAAAAACAGAAAATAAACAATGGCAAGAGCATAAAATGTAAAACATATATACACAGAGATTTTACCCTGGATCCCAAAACCAGGACTACCAAATTGATTTTTCATTATATTCATTTCATTGTTACAATACATATATATACATGTCGAAGCATCCATAAACCCCAATCCATTAACCTTGGATTAGAACATAACCGTAGTTCCCTTGGTCAGATCTACAAAATACCATGGACAGAAAGGCATCATGCCCAAAACCATGTGTGAAATCCATCAAAAAACCATAGGTAGGTCCGCCCACCTAATATAGGGTCCAAAAAAATTTCCTGGAGTGCTGCCCTAGACCACATGCAGGGGGGCTACCGCACCCGTGCATTCTCCTCGACAGTGGGGGCAGTCACCCGACGCAACGTATAGAAGGAGCTTCCAACCCCCCCGTGCATGGGGTAATCGTGGAAATAATTTAACACAACCCAACAGTGGTTCCACTTGATGTATGTGGAATCGTGCTTGGGAGTCCATACATGTACATGTGTGAAGCAATATTCATGAGGAAAGCTAACCAGTACCGAATCATCAAGGATGGAAAATCATTCATCATCAACGCACACAAAGGCAAGTAGAAAATTTCACTAGTAAGTGGAAACCAGGCCAAGAAATTGATCAGTTCCAACAAGAATTATGTTTGATTACTTTTAAGAGAAGGTCAGTCTGTAAAGGAGTCAATAAGAGGCAAGGAATCCCTAGAGGGGTGTACTAAGAAACAAAAACAACAATTGGAGGAGTTGTTATGGGCATACAAGGACGTTTTCCGAGAGCCTAAAGGGTTACCCCCTAAGAGAGAAGTGGAGCACAAGATACATATATTGCCAGGCTCCCCATTGCCAAATATTGGGCTTTACAGGAAGTTTGTTATAGAAGCAAGTGAGGTGAAGAAAAAATTGCAGCAATTGTTGGAACAAGGTGTCATTCAACTGAGTACATCACCATGTGGGTCACCCATCATAAATTTGCCAAAGAAGGATGGGACTTGGAGGATGTGTATAGATTACAGGGCGTTGAATAAAATCACGTTCAAGAACAAATACCCCCTGCTTAGTGTAGACAATTTTCTAGATTAGTTGCAGCAATAAAAGTATTTCACCAAGCTAGACTAGAAGTCTGGATATCACCAAGTTCGAGTCAAATAAGAAGATACATGGAAGACGACCTTCAAAACTAGGCAAGGTTTCTATGAGTGGTTAGTTATGCATTTTGGCCTATGTAATGCACCAACTACATTTATGAGATTAATGAATGATGTATTGCGCCCTTTTATAGATTCATTTGTTATTATCTATTTGGATGATATACTAGTATATAGTGCTACCTGGGAGGAGCATATTTCACATTTGATGCAGGTGCTGGAAACATTGAAGAAGCACCAGCTTCTAGAAAATATCAAGAAGGGCGAGTTTGTGTAGAAGCCCTTGGTGTATTTGGGATATGCAATTGGTGGAGGATAATTGAAGATAGATCCTTCCAATATGGAGGCCATCATGAAATGACCGGTGCCTACTAATGTTACTAAGGTTAGGAGTTTTTATGGAGTATCATAGTACCTGAGGAAATTCATAGCCTCGTTTTCAGTGGTAGCAACACCACTCCACGCCATGACAACAAGTGGCAAGAGTTTCTAGTAGGGAAAAGGGCAATAGAACGATTTTGATGATTTAAAGAACAAGATTAGTGAAACACCAGTTCTAACATTACCAAACGTGCATGAGCCCTTTGAAGTGGAGACAGATGCAAGTGGGTCTGCTATGGGAGTTGTCTTGATACAAGGAGGAAGGCCCATTCGCTTCCATTATGGAGTATTTCATGGGGCGGTTCTTAACTACCCTACCTATGATAAGGAGCTCTATGCCATTGTGAAAGTTGTGAGGAAGTGGAAGCATTATCTAATTTGAAAGGAGACAATAATCCACACAAATCACTAGTCGTTACAATACTTGCAAGCCTAGAGTAAGCGACAACAGACTAGGCATTACAAGTGGATGGGGTTTTTACAGCAGTTTCATTTGGTGATCAAGCATAAGAAGGGAAGCATAAACAAGTTGGTCGATATGCTTTCAAGGAAACCCACATCAAAGATTACAACTTTGGGGACTCATATGCACATGGAGCCATTCACCCATGATGCATACAGAGAGGCATATTAAGAAGATGAGGACTTCAAGGAGGTGTATCAACAGTTGCAGAGTTGGAGTCATGTGCATGATGGAAACAAACTTGTTGACTACCATCTCTAGGATGGGTTACTCTACATGTTGGATAAGCTATGTGTTCCTAAAGGTGAGAGTTTGCAGCTGATTAGAGAGGCTCACACCTCCAAGGTTGTAGGGAACTTTGGTGTAGGGAAGACCATGGCTAACTTGTAGAGGTATGTGTATTGTCCCAAGATGCAAGAGCAAGTAGCTAGGTTCATAAGAGGATGAATGTTTTATTGTACCACCAAGCCTAGCAACAGGAAACAGGGTCTATATCATCCCTTACATGTACCTACTTGTCCTTGGGAAAGCATTTCCATGGAATTTGTGGGAGCTTTACCGACAACTAGGAAGGGACATGAGTACCTGTTCGTGGTGGTTGACAGGTTCAACAAGATGTGTGTTCTGATTCCCTGTAAAAATACCATCAGTGGACAAGAAGCAACAAACTTGTTCTTTGGACAGGTCTGGGTACACTTTGGGATACCAAGGAGCATCATTTTAGACAGGGATACAAGATTTCTCAGTGCATTATGGACTACATTGTGGGAGAAGATGGAGACCAAGTTGAAGAGATCTACAACATTCTGTCCACAAATAGATGGGCAGACAAAAGTAGTCAATGGGACTTTAGTGCAGCTTCTGAGGGTTTACAACCAGAAGCATCCAAAAATTTGAGATGAAAATCTGGTATATATACAACATTCTTATAATAGAGCAGTCCACACTTCTACAAGAAAGTCCCCATTTGAAACTTTTTCTGGATATTTTCCACCTTCACTTTTGGCTATTTCATATGGGCAGCAAGGAGGAGTGAAGGAAGACCTTACAGGAGATTCTTTGAGGGCTGAAAAATTTATAGAGAAGATCAGGAAGATCCATCTACAGGTATAGTAAACACTACAAAAGTTGCAGGTGAATTATAAGGCTAGGCATGATCAACACAGAACGGTGAAATCATTCAAGTTGGGAGACATAGTATGGCTACAACTGAACAAGGAGAGACTGCAGGGGTCTGGTAAGAAAATCAAGGCTCTAAGGTATGGCCCCTTTGAGCTACTGGAAAAGGTGGGTGATAATGCCTATCAAGTCATTTTACCACCATATATGCACATTTACTCAGTTTTAAATGTAGATAATTTGAAACTCTATGAGCCTTCCATGCTAGATCAGGAAGAGGAACATTTCCTACCTTCTATGGAGGATTTGGCACCAGACGCTCAGACAAAGTTGACAGAAGATACAATTTTGTAGAAGACGTCTAGAACTACAAGAGAAGGGCAACAAGACCTTTGGCAGATTGGGTTGAAGGGACAACTTCTAGGAAAAGCTAAATGCTACACCAAAGAGAAGGTGGAGGAAACATTTCCACACCTCATTCAGTAAAAGCTTTTAGGGACCAAAATCCTCCCAAAATGGGGAGGTGTGATCCGAATTGGATCATTATATTTTTTTCCATCCATCTTGATGCATTTGGAGTGGAAAAGTGGAAGGAGTCATCTCACGGGACTGTTTTTACTGGCAGAACCCAGTTTGGCGAAACGAGGTCTGAAAAATTTTGGGAGTGTTTTGAGGCATCAAAGGAATTCTTTTGGGGGGTAACACTTTGCCACTTAGGCACAACACCTTTTCATGCTATTATACACACATAAATATTTCCAACCACACAAGAATTACGTCAATCAGAGTCAGTATGCAAATGTTATGCCACTCAGAAGTTGACCTTCATGTTTTCACACCTATTGTTAGGGAGGATGCCGCGTCGGCCCCCATTATTCATGGAAAAGGGGCTAGCCACATTTTTTTGATGTAAATGACTCTAGAAAATCTCATTGCCCTGATGATGGACTCACTAAGCTAGTCCAAAACGTTGGTTTCAAAACTGTTCACAGGTTTTTTCCAAAAAAAAAATAAAAAAAAAATTAGACTCTAGAAAAGTCTATTTTGTAACTCTAGTTAAGAGTTGATGTAGTGAAACTTAACCACTAGTAGGCTATCGAGTTGTGTTATAACCGTGCCACTAGGAGGAAGAGGCATTCCAATATTTCAAGAGCATTTTGTTCCATACTTGAGCAAAGATAGAGAATGCAGAGAGGATTTTTTCACTATAACAGCCCACGGAGCACAGACATTACTTCTTTGTTATTATTGAATTTAGGCTTCTGTGATTCATATCAATTTAATTAAGAAGGTTTTCGACAATAATAACATCAAAAATTCATTTATCGACGCGTTTTGAACCAGCAAGTGTGGTTCATCGTCAGGAAAAGATAAAGAACCAGATCATGGCAACAAGTTAAATAGAGAGATCCATCATTTAACGGCTAAAAAAAATGACTATAATTGACCAAGGAAAGGACTAGGCAACGACTACATTTGACTGGGCCAAGAGACACGGAAAATAATATTGATTAGTTAACTAATAATTAATTAGTTTGTTTGTTAAATTTATTTATTATTGTTATTATTATTATTATTATTATCATCATCATCATCATATTGTCCTGATGATGAACCACACTTGTTGGTTCGAAACGCATCGACAAAAGAATTTTGATGTGAATATCGCTGAAAACCTTCTTAATTAATTCTTTGTATCTGCAACCATATTTCCAGACAGAGAAAGAGAGCGAAGCGGCCTCACCTTCTAGTTGGGTTTTCTCCCAAAAGGGTTTCCCAAATAGCATACCTTGTGTATTATGTGTGTGTGTGGGTTTATTTTGTCGTTCTCTACTTTTCTGCTTGATTTACTTTTACATGCATGCATTAATTATAGTTAATTTTACAGATCTAGAAATTAAATAAAACTGTAATAGTGTATAATATTATCGAATCTATTTTGACAAACTATCCAATGTAATATCCACAGTGGTTTACAGATCAAACAATATATTAGACACAATTCTTAAGGTATTTTTACAAAGATGTCTAACTTTTCACAACAATGTGCAGAGAAATTCAATGTATAGAGACTAGAAACAATTAACATTATACACATGAAATGACAACTTTAAATCTCATTTATTAAAATATTATTCTTATTGCAAATATTCCAAATGCATACATGAGAAGCCTCATCTTATAAAACCCAATCCAAAAGAACTCTTTTCTTATAGTGTTTCTCCAGTTTTAGTCATTTCTACGTCATTTCCTTTTATTTTGTACTTATAATAAAACAATGAAAATCTACATAGATTCTCTAGCTCCAAATACCAAATATCCATTATTTTCTAGAAGCCCAGTTTCCCCAAAGACCCAGTTCATTTATAAAATAAAAATAGTTTTGAGAACTAAAATATGTAGAGATGCTTACAAAATATAATTTGATTGTTCTATTTCATATAAGTGGCCAAACAATATGCACTTTGACTCAAAAATTCCCAAATATACACATTGCAAATGAAGGATGCTACATATATTGTAATTTGTAATCAAAATTGATTTTTAATTATCTCTACATGTAAATGAAATAATAATAATAATCCAAGGATAGGTCAAAACAATAATCCTAGTGCAAAAAAAAATGTTTATAGGAAATATTGTGATATGAAAAGTATCAAGGATATTTTCCAACTCATCAATCTAATAAGTATGCACAATTACAAAAATTTTAGGAGCAAATTTCCCCTTTCAACAATGGGGAAAATAAATGGACAGGGGGTAGTGCAACTAGAAATCATCATGTTATGAATTATTATGTAAACCATGAGATTCAATATTAAAATCCCCCATGGATCAACCTACAAAAAGAAATGACAGGGAAAATAAATAAAATTAAGGGGAGAATCATACTAACCATATATAGGGTAATCTAAACTACACTTCTTATATATTTCTTTTTCACGAGATCATATATGCCTTCTGAGTAAAATTGTAAATCCAATAATAAAAAAAGGGATATTAAAGCAAATGAGGAAATAAGAATAAAATTATAATTCACACAAAGAGATTTCAACATAAACAAGTTTAGGAGAAAATAAACAGAATAGATATGGAAAGAGATCACCAAATTTAGTGTAAGGCTTTCACAGCAAAATATTTTAAAAAAATAGCTCAACGATAATATATTTAGGGCATATCCTCCACTAAGAGCACCTTCAAGAGAGTGAATAAAAAAGCAAAAAATGTACATTAAGAATTGCCTTCTAAATTTGAGCACAAAGAATAAGTATGCTTGAAGGTCAACAACCCCTTTAAAGTTGAAATAGAATGTCACTTCTCACATAAACAATTGATATAGAAAGATTATGACATGTAAGTAAACAATAACTAGAAACAAAAAACTCTAAAAGATGAAAGACTTTGAAATTGTCTAAAATTCATTTACAACACCAACTTCTCTAGATTTATGAAGTGCTAAAATTTTTTGTCTTAAAGTCTTACAAATAGCATTGATGCCAATATATTTAATCTGATAGAAAAAATAAGTGTTTAGCTTGTTCTAGGAATTTTTGGCAGATTTAAAGAGATTAAGAGATATAGCCTTTATTCTCATCAAGTGACCTTGTTATCAAGAAAGCTTATATAAATCATGGCCTTGTAGAACCCTATGAGCACAAGCTCTCTTATAAGTTCCCATAGCAATTTCAAAAGTTTTGCAGAGAAATAGTGATCTATCACAAGTAAAACTATAAAAAAATATATATATATATAGTCTATATTGCCTGGACTATAAATAATTGCTTAATAAGGTGTGCAACACTAACATTTAATTATCAACTAAATCATAAGTTGTATTGAACTTGAAAATTGTTTTTACCAACATCATTAGATATTAAGTAAATAGCTAGTGTAATCATCATCTCAGTAGTCGCATTTTATAGATAATGACTTGTCTCCTTTTCAGGGGCTTCAAAGAAACACTAACCCTGATAAAGGAATTGGATAACTTTGACATATTATCAACTTTAGATATAGCCTCAGACTATTCATCCTACACCATTCATGATTATCTTTACATTCTTAGTGAGACATATAAGGGAACATAAATATAAATCATGAAAATTGTATGTAGCCTATTCACATTTCAAATCCATTCTTTCAAATAATATTAATGAAATAAGTCAATAACATGAGAATCTAAACAAAATTGTGAATTGTTCCTAGCAAGAGTGGTTGGGAGTAATTATTGTTGTACTCCTCACCTAGATTAAATTACCACATGTGAAATGTTTGGTTGTTAACAAGTATATTGTTGAAATGGCCTTGAGCCTTATGTTGATGAAGCTTCAACTTTCAACATAATCCAATTTACAATGTGTACCATCCTTTGATATCTTCGAAGTCATTCATCTTGATTTATTCCATCTTATAATAGCACTATTTAACCTAAATAACCCAATAAATTCTACTTAACATCACTAAATCTATCATTAAGCATTTAAATCCTGACAATCCCAATCTAAAAACTTCTTACCCAACATGCCCTAAATAAATCTCAAAGTCGTGGATCCTGCCACATACACAAAAAAAAAAAAAAATTAAACCACAAGAGACTTCAAAACTGCGTTGAATGCCTTAAGCCTTTACAAGAAGAAGAATGTATCTTCTGGAAATATGATACAAAATTATACAACAAACTACCAAAATTCTTGCAAAATACCACAAAGGAGCTTTGGAGAAGCATAACAGTTGTAAGCTACACTAAAACATAAAATCTTCAGAATCTTCGTGTACCTCAATCCAACGCCTAAATCTCCCTCCAATTTGAATCTTGGACCTAACTACAGAAACATCAAATCACCCCCAGATTTTATCATTGACAACTACGAATGTGAAGAATTACAACAAAAGATGGCAAAACCTTCCAAAAAACAAAAAGATTTATATTGAAAACCTTTCTAGATTCGATATTGAGACCTAGAGTTTATAATAATAAGCAAAACCTAGCCATGGGACAAAGAATAAGAACCTTATGCAAACTCCAACCTTGGAAACTCAAAATGGGTCCATGAATCCAATGGATTTAAGGCAATTTGGATTTTCAAATACAATAAATCGAAATGGGTCCATGAATCTAATGAATTTAAGGCAATCTGGATTTTCAAATACAATAAATCTTGGAGCTTCCGAGCCAATTAGGGTTGGGTTTACCTAAGAATTTTTCCCTAGCAACATTAAAAGTAAGACATTGAATGAAGGTTAGCACAAAAATTAGTTGCATTGGGGATTGAACTTGGGTGTCTCTAAACGAATCTCAATATATTTAGCACTTAGCCACAACCCACGTGACAATACTTGAAGTATTTATACTATGCTCGTGAAGAACATAAAAATATCCACCTCTCCATCCACTATTATCTTTGGATGTTTTTGGTGCGTAGCATTGACATCACCTAACCTTTCAACATTGTCAATGTTATTGGTTGTCCAAGAACTTAAAAATGTATTTAAAATAACCTAAAGGTTAGAACAAAATTAATTTCCAATTAAAGAAGCTAGGTCTCTTTGGTATTTTAG
This sequence comes from Pinus taeda, assembly GCA_000404065.3. NCBI lineage: Eukaryota > Viridiplantae > Streptophyta > Pinopsida > Pinales > Pinaceae > Pinus > Pinus taeda. Next base: position 41,106 of record APFE030550890.1, read on the forward strand.
AATTTGGCTCCTCCTTAAGGTTAGGGCTTTAGGGTTTAGATTTATATCAAATTCATTTTATAGATTTTGTATTATTGGTCTAGATTGGATCATTATATCCTTTTTCATTAATATCAATGCATTTAGAGTGGGAAAAGTGGAGGAATAGGCCCATAGGACCATTTTTATCGGCAAGACTTAGTTTGGAAAAACAGGGTCTGAAACTTTCCAGGAGAATTTTGAGGCATCAAATAACGTTTTTTGGGTTTAAAAATTTATCGCTTTGGTGAAAAACATCTGCATGTTATTCTAAACACAAAGATCTTTCCAATGACGCAAGAAGCATGTCAATTGGAGTCTGTATGCGAAAGTTATTCCACTCAGAAGTTGACCTTCATGTTTTCACCACTATGGTTCAAAAGGATGTCACGTCAACCCCATTATTCATGGAAAATGGGCTAGCCACTTCATTTTGATGTAAAAGACCCTAGAAGAGTATATATTGTAACTCTGGTTAAGATTTGAGGTAGTCAAACTTAACCACTAGTAGACTATTGGATTGTGTTATAATCGGCCGACTAGGAGGAAGAGGCATTCCATTCTTTTGAGTGCATTTGTTCCATAGTTGAGAAAAAATAACCAAAAGGGATAGGATGTAGAGCACACAAAGAGGATTTATGCACTATAACATCCCACGGATCAGAGACCATAATTCTTTGTACATGAAACGATATTTCTAAACATAAAAAGGGAGCAGAGCGACCTTACCTTCTAGCCAGGTTTTCTCCCGAAAGGGTTTCAGAGCATATCTTGTGTCTTATGTGCATGTGTGAGCTTTTATTTTGATGTTTTCTATTTTCTGTGTAATTTCCATTCGCATGCAAGCAATAGTTGTAGTAAAATATATAGGTCTGAAAATTTAATAAAATTGTAAAAGTGTAGAATTTCATATTTTTAATATAATATTATTAGATTTGTTGTGACAAATTGTCAAGTGTAATATCCACGATGATTTACAAATCAATTAATAATGAAACAAAAGGCATATAATTTAGACAAATGGATTAAATAAAGAATCAAACTAGCAAAGGCATTGCAATATGCTTCTCCATTACCAATATGATTCCCCACTTCTTTTTTAACCCCATTGTAGTGGAATCAGGCTGCAAATAAAATAAAAGAATATGTAAGTTAACTGATTAAAAATAAAAACAATGGATGGGCATTCAATGAATAGAGAAATATATTGAAACTTGATTGCTTCCATGTCATATTCGACTTGGAAGAGTCACCCTATGGAGAAAAGGTGTTGAATCTTCTTCCATACTCACGCCTAAAACCCAAAAGTAATCAAAACTTGAAAAGAAAAGAAAAAATATTTAAACTACGAAATGTATGCAAGTGAGGGCTAAGGACGAAGGTCAAGAGGAACCAACATAGTGAGAAACAAGATGTTGTATCTATTGTAGATAAATTTGTAGTTGCAAGCCCTTTTGATGTTGCACTAAGCTAAGAAGTCAAGATTTCATATGTTTCCAGATCTTCATATGTTTAAGCAAAGATATAATGATACTTCTTGAATAATTCAATGAAGGTTTTCCATTCTCCATGAGAGCAATAAGTATCAAAATTGATAAACTTGGGGTCATCCTCTATTATGAGATTGATCTATTCATGCAACGATATGGAACTTTGAGTCTTTGTGTTTGGGGGTCCCTGAAACTGATTTTGTAAGTCGAACAACTTTTCAAGAGAAACAACACCGTTGGCTATGGGGTTCCCCTTCTGCTTGTCAACTTCGTCCGGCAAAACCTTAGCACATTCATCTTCATCTATTGTCGCATCCTTAAACAAATCCGCATTGGTGATAAAGTCTAGTATTTATTGATTTTCATTGAAAACACAAAAAATAGTTATGTTATCTGAAACAACTAGTTTATAAAAAAAATCAATAGAAAATTAATCCTTAAGCAGTGTAAACCTAGCAGTGGCATTAGGTAATGTATCAATAGTGGCATTGTTAATTCTTGGAACTAATTTAATACCAAAAGCGTTAAATTCAGAAATCAACTTCCATACCTCCCATTGGTAATTCTTTAGATGTGGTGAAAGAGAGTAAATATTATTGTGTACTTGTCTTGTAATGATTTCAGAATCACCAATTACCTTTAGAAAATCCACCTTGAGGTCAATGGATTTCTTCAACCGTGGAATCAATGCCTCATACTCTACATTGTTATTAGTGCATTGAAACTCTAATCAACAAAAAACTAAAAATTTATTTTTCTAGGGGTCCATCAGGATATAGCCGACGCTAGATCCATCATGAGTCTCAAATGCTTCATAGGTGACAAAGTCCACATATTACTATAATGAGAATCTAAGATAAACCTATTTACATCTAAAGTAAAAATTTCATTACCATCAGCTAGAGGGCGGGTAAGGAGTTCCAACTACATAACTGATAAATCTAGCGATTGTATGGTTTCATAACAACTAATACGGGATTCTAATAAACATGTCCTCAATTCTTCCTAAGCAATGTTGATTGGCCCATTAGGTGCTTCCAACTCTGTCTCCATGTAGAGTCATGTATGGCTTACTATTGACTCTGGTCTAATTGTTCATTCCCTTATGAGGGAGCCAAAAATGGGACTAGCTTGTATTGAAATACCCTCGTAGCTTACTAGACCAGTGTTTGCTTAACAATAACCCATACCATTCAGGGATATCAATAACCATAATATCTATGAACTAGTGAACTCTCGAGTCAGAAGACAATCTAATTAATACATTTTTCAACTTGTTGGTTGCTAAATTTGCCTACTTTATATCTGCCTTTTTATCCCTTTCCTTCACCTATTTCATGTCTTTGTGAGGTTAATTTGTATCTTGAGCAATAAAGGCATATATATCTGTCATGTCTTTGTGAAATATTAATCGATGAAGTGTAGTCCTAGGGGAGCATTGCTTATGTGACTTGCTAACTCAGTAGTTCTATGAGGTTTTCTTTGTTAAATTCCCAAATCTATTAATACAATGGCTACAAAGGTTGAATGATGAGCATAGGAATTGGTGACCTGTTGAGCCAAAAATATGGACACTTAAATTAGTTTAGTTATTAAATATCTCTCACATGGTAGGCTATTGGTTCAAAGTTATACTGGAAGGATACATTATAGAGTTTTTTGATAAATTTATAGTATCATATAGCACAACATAGTGGAAGTTCCTGAAAGGACTACGTGGAAGGTATACTAGATTGTTTCCAACTACCACTAAAATTATATTGTTTGACAAGGTAGTCCTAAAGATGGAATTATATACTATGAGAAAATCAACCTCTTATACACAAAGGGAAATCTAGGGGATGACTAGGGAATGACCTGAGGGGATAGGGCCTCAAGTGCAAAGAAAGAAGAAGGAAGAGAGTGGATGAACTACTGAGAACTCCAATTTAACTGTCAAAAGGTATGCCAAGATGCCGCAAAATTGACAACATGAAAGGAGGAACCCAAGAAAGGAAGTATGTGGTAGAAAATGATGGTAGATTTTGAGGGTGAAGTATTACATAATAGAATATGGTTTCAACATGGTAATGATACAGGAGAGATATCTGCACCAGTACTTGCAACTAATAGACTTCTAATGAAGGTGGTGAGGAGAGGTCATAGGAGAAGAAAGAGCATCAAAGATCAAATAAGTCCTGAAAAAGTGCAACTTGCCATACCACACAAAGGAGGAGAGGATGGAGGACCCTCATAGTATAGTATGAAAATATTATAAGTTTTGAATATTATTCACCTTACTTAGACCACACCCTGTGTCAAACCCATTACCCTACACACATTAGTTGATCAAGAGGTAAGTTCATGTAGTAGCTTTTTTTCATACTTCATCCAATAAAGAAAGTGGGAGTAGTCATAATAGAAGTAGTAGTGAGATTGGTAATTTGAATAGAAGTGTGTCGAATAATTCTCTATTAAAGAATGTTATGCAGAGTATTCTTAAAAAAATAGTGAGTATACATAACAATCATTTATTGTAGACAAGTGTGCAGAATACAATGGTAGACTCTACTTTGAGGATGCCTATATTTCATGGTTCTGGGACTAAGGATCCTAATCACCATTTTTTTGTATGTGAAGTAGAATGGACTATGAACCAATTCCCAGATGAACCCACTAATATTGTGTGACTGTAAACTACCATTAGAGACCACACAATGACATGGTACATCATGAAGTATAAGAGTACTACCCAAGCTAGATAGTACATAACTTTCACAGATATAAAGTAAGAATTAATGAAAGAATTTCAAAAACCCAAATTTGTGTCACAATGCATTATAGATTTGAAGGAGATTAAGTAGGGTTAAAGTGAGTTTGTCTAGGGCTATTTTCAAAGGTTAATATCTTGTTGGGTAGATAGACATTTGAGATTCTAGATTCATAGCAGAAGGAGTGGTTCATTGCTAGACTAATCCCCGGCATACGAGTACCATTGACCTAACAAAAAATTATATTGCAATCAGAAGCCTTAGAGATTACACTGAAATTTGAAGCATCTCTAGCAAGAAGTGGAGGTAATAGTGGCATGGCTCAATTTCAGTGATAGCTAGCTACACTAATAATACAGTTATAGGACTTGACTAAGTGCAAAGAAAATAAAAAGAAATAATGGTGCACAATATGTAGGTAGGAAGGACACCATATGAATGAGTGTCATATGTTGACAAAATACATGGCCACTAACACAACTAACCTATTGGAAAAAGGGAGAAGGATGTGGTGCGAGGTTTGTAGAGTTTACAGACATTCACCCCCAAACTTCCCCATGATGTATAGATATCAGAATTTTGTAAGGACCTTGTTTTGTAATTTCTACAAGTTAGTGGGACATGATATTCTCAATTCCCAAATATTGGAGTTGATGAAGGAGCACACTATGGATTCTTACTGTGTGTAAGGGGGATATAGGCATGAAGTAATTGTGCAGTCATATAATTAACCTAGATCATATAATCAATCAGGAAGAGGTCAAGGAATGATGGCAGAGGACCTACAGGACCAGCCCAAGGAAGAGGAGGATTTGGAAGGGATAGAGGGACAATTATTTGATTTAATTATGGAAAACTAGGAAATATTGCAAGGGATTTCCCCAATCCCTTCTCAACTTGTACTTATTATAGAAAACTTTACCATGCAATAGAATATTATCCCTACTTATTACGAAATGACAAGAGAATAAAGGACATAATCTCTAGATGATCATTGCTAAAGTATGCAAAGACCAATTGCGTGTGGTGTAGTTACGGGGGGGGTGTCACAAAGGCTAGGATGGATACCACAAAGAAAACCAATATAAATCAATAGTGGCTAAGGAAGGTTGTAGATCCTCCACTAAACTTTGATCCACCTATTGAAAATAAAACATATAAGGGCACTTGCAAAGAGCTTGTTGCATCAAAATGGAATATTTTGAAAGAGGTTCTAGTGTAAGATATGCCTCCACTTTATGACTTAACAACTACCAAAGAACCTAAAGTTGGAGAAAGTCCTATAAAAACCTTCTTGAAAATTTGTTTAGACCTAATGAAGGATAAAAATGCACTAGAGAATTTCTGCAAATTGATAGATCAATGTGCCAAGGAACCAGAAGTACTTTCAATGCATACCCCATGCCGCTCATTTAATAAGTTCACATGCAAAAAACAGACAAGTTGGGAGTTCATATTTAGCATGCAAGTAGGTGATTATGATATGAACAACATTCTTCTAGATTTGTGATCAAATATAAACATTCTGCCAAAGAAGACATGGGAGATGATGGGAAAGAAGAAAATTGCTTGGTCTTGTATTCAATTGAGTTTGGCAAAAAAATAATGAATATTCTCCATTCACCAGTTGTCTAATGTGGAAGTGGATATTGATGGACTTAAGAGTTTTGCAGAATTTGAAGTCATAGAAATAGTGGATGACAAATATCCATATCCCGCGCTAGTATGAATTGATTTGGAATTTGATAATCAATTCATCATCAATTTCAAAAAGAGGTAGATGGTATTTGAGTATGGGGATGTCAGGGTAATTGCGCCATTGGATCTCAGGGAAGGGGATAGATACATGGATCTTGTATGTGATGAGTTATATGCAAAATATTTAGATAACATTTACAACATAACTACATGATAAGAGGACTATGTCAATCCTACCATAGATGGTGTGTTGAGATGGAAAAATATTGGTTCTTTCTTATAATATTATGAAATTTCTTTCGAGAACTAGAATTTCATGAGGTATCAACTAGGAGGTAAGTACACATTACTTGTGCAGTACACTGGATTGGAATTGATATGCAAGATCCTCTAAGGTATGATGCTTTATCTAATGTTTTATCTTTTGTACAAGAATTTAAAATATATATATTTGATGATTTATGCTTATTAGCTTTAAATGTTGCTTTGAGAGCAACTTTGGAACACTAGTGGGTTGGCCACAAGAATAATATTAAGACTTGGCACAATGTAAGAATTTACTATGTATTCGCTTTGGCTCAGTATTAGATATTAAGGGAGTGAAATATGCCAGGTTGGATTATCCAACAACCCATCTAAAGAGTTATGTTTCTTCCTGGAATAGAAGAAATATACTTTAGGAGGAGTGGCTCCTTAGGTTTATTCATACTTTATATTTTATTCCTAAGAATTGGTATGGTGACCTCGAAGTGAGTAGAGGACTAGTAGAATTGGAAGATATGGAACAAAGTTTCAAATCCACATTTAGTTTTGTAGTTGAGGATGTTGCACTTAATAAATACTTGAAGGCCTTGAAAGAAAATATATTTTTGCCAAAATGTTGGATTGTGCACAAGTTAGTACCTCTGTGTCAAGCACATAAACATTCACAAAAACTCAAAGAACTTATGGAGTGCTATAATATTGTAGAAGGATTAGTTGATGATGATGAAGACCTAATAAATTTGCAAATTCTAGAAATAGAAGGAGGCCACATAGTATTAGGACCCAAGTAGGAGATAAAATACTATTCCAAGCCCATTACGACCAAGAAAGTGAATATTGGAACTATGCATAATCCGAAATTTTCCATTATACGGGATTATTGTGATAATGAGTTAGTGGAAAAAGTGGTTAATTTGATGAGAGAATGCTAGGATCTACTCCCCAAAACTTTTGTAGAAATGAGGGGGATAGTAAGAGAATTGGGAGAAATGAAAATCCCCTTGAAACTAGGTGCTAAACCTGCTAAGAAGATACCTTACCAATTGAAACCAATTTACAATAAGAAGGTGAAATACGAGTTATAAAAAATGCTAGAAGCAAGAATAATTGAGCCAGTAGAGGAATCTGAGTGGATTGGTCCTATGGTGGTTCATAATAAAAATATAAGATAAATTGGAAATAATGTAGACTTGAGGAAGCTTAATTATTCATGTGTGCATGATCTTTCCCCACCCCTTCTATAGATGAGGTCTATATATATAAATAAATAATGGATTTTTTTGTGTTGAGGAATAGATAGTTTTAAAGTTTTGTTGCAAAATAAATAGTTGTATGTTTTTCTGCAGAAAATAAAGCCACTGCGTGAAGGGAAATAATAACATATATTGATGTATCACACATATCTATTGTGGTTGTGTGAAGTGCGTAATGTTGGGGGAAATTGTGGCTAAGTGGAAAAAAGGGCAGAATGCACTAGTAACAAAGGTGATCATTGGTCACGTTGGCTGAATATGATTTTAACTTATTACCACAATCTAACAAAGGGACATTTGCACAATCATAAATTATTACCAATGGGACATTTCCACACTACTAAAATCCGCACTAAAATCCAATGGGATTTTTCGATGTACTCTAATGTAACGTGGATTCTAGTTTCTTCGGTGTAATTTTGTTATATAAGTTGATGAACATGTTCCAATGAACGTGCCTCCTATTTTCATTGGTGTTTTTTCGATGGTTACCCAACGCTCCTTTCTTGGATATCCTTCTCAAAATTAGTCATTATTTTTTACACATTATCGGGGGATATCCAACCAATGTTTTTAAGAGGGTTTTAGATATATGACAAACAATTCCATTGAGTTTTTCATGTAAAAAAATGTCAGATAATCAAACAAAAGTTTCTCAAAAATCTTGTTAGAATTCTCCTAAGATATTTAACAAATATGTGTTAATCAAATATTTGATGAATTTGTAGCTATTATAAAAAATAATAGTCTCATTTTTCTCTTTTGAAAGTGAAGTTTTATTAAGCCAATTTAGTTGTTTAGAATGTTCTCTTGAGCCAACTCAAATTGTATAAAGGCTCTACAAAGTCAAATGGGAATTATGATACACTCCCAAATACCTAATGGTTTTACATCACTTATATAAAATCCTAATTAGTTGCACTCTGAATCAAATGGGTCTTCAACACAATAGAAGTAGATGAAAATTATAATGAAATTACAAAACAATGATTTTGTATGGCACCTAACATGAAAAAATAGACTAGAAAGGTTAAAAGCTCCTTGAAGGGATATATTCAAAGATTTCTTGAAATGAAAAGGATATTCATTTTAACGAGTATATCCTTTAACAAGATATCTATTTGGTGGAATCCAATTTTACAAAAAGAACATAGACAAAAATAAGAATACTATCCAAAGCAATCTAAGTTATCATGATCTCAATCCACCACAATCCATGTTGGCAAGATAATTTCCAACTATAGATATGAGTAGATATATTATCGAATAAACCTTAAAAATGGAAATTGTTGTAATAATACTAATCAGAACTCGATGATGTATCTGAAACATATCAGTGAAATAAAATGCAAAAGTGGATATCACTATAGCCTATCAAAAACATATGCAAGAAAGAAAAATCCATTATGCTTAACATGAGAGCCAAAAGGCTCTACAAAGTGGTAGAATAGTTCATTGGTTGCATGATCCAACTATACAATTTTTCTTGTGAAACATTGAGCAACAACTAGCTTCATTGATAATCACTCCACTTGTAGAATTGAGGCTTCTGTGATCCATCATATTTATACAAAGAATTTCGGCGTAGATCACATAAAGAAAGACCTTTACCGACGCGTTTCGAACCAACCAGTGTGGTTCATCGTCAGGACAAGTTGAAGACACAGATCCAGTCCAGCAAGTTAAATAGCCTGAGCAGAGATTCCAACAGTAAAAAATAAACGGCTAATTGTTTACCTAAGGCCCAGGTCAAATATTTATGCATTAATTAATAGTGCTACTCTTCTTACTATACTTATTCTTACCAAGTTAATTTAAGTAAAAATAAGTTAATGGTTAGTTTTTTAATTTCATTTATATTAATATATACTTTTAATAATAATATATATATATATATATCATATATATATATATTCTTTTATTACAAAATTATACTATTGATTAAGATAATGAAATATTAAACTGTTAATGTATCGTTTAAGAAATTCATTTAGTACCATATTATTAATTATCTATGATTGTATAAATAATTTTATACTATATTTATTGGAAAAAAATATAATAAATAAATATAAATAAATATTAAAAAATAAAATAATATTATATTTATATTTATAAGTAATATATTAATATTAATAACATTAATAAAAATTTTAGTAAGGACATTAATAATAATAAGAATGAGAGGTTTAATGATATTAACAAGGAGGACATTAATACCAATAATAATCTTCAAGATAGTAAGAGTATCAATGGTAGTGGTAATAGCGATCTGTATAATAATATGGGTGGGAATAATGGTTCTAATTATGATAATAATTTAGGTGGTACTAATATTGATAATTTTTCCCAGGATGGCCAGGATTGTCCTGTCAATTGCAATGAGGTTTTTCTTCCCTCTTTTTCTCGGAATAACAGGGTTGTTAACCTTTCTAGCTTTTCTTTCTTGCCGTCCGCTTTTAGTCTTTTAAGCAAGGGCTTAAACTTTGCTTTTGCCCCTAGGAAAATCCCGATGGATGACATTATTTGTGACGTCGAATATGGGATCAGAGATCTTCCGGATAATATCAAGGACACTATTAGGCAGGATTGTGTTGTGGTTGTTAGGA
>APFE030550893.1:0-25087 GCA_000404065.3 Pinus taeda
TACCGCCACGGCAGTGGTCCCTTGTTTCTTCTAGTTTTAGTTTTCCTCTAGCATAGTCAACTTGTGTCTGTACATCTAAATTTCATTCTCATATTTCGACCTACATAAAAATTCGCAAAAGTTCGCAAAAGGAATAAATAATTCATAGTGCACATATAGTTTTGACCGCTCTTAAATTTGTATAAACTCGAGATTAACGATTAAGGCTACGACCCTTGAGAGTAGTATAATCATTACTGGTTCAAATGGTGAGAGGTTCTCGTGTGATACTAATTGAACAAGTAATGTTACATATGGAAAACTGACGCTTTTACAAGTTCAATAATTCAGTGCAAGGTGTTAAAAAAAATGCACGACGATATTGTAACAGAAAATCATTCATTTGATGGGGAGCTGAATCAGAAATACAAATGGAGTGCTTATGTACGAAGATTGTCGGACGACATGAGCAATGTGGACATGCCTAACCGTAACGTCGTCGGAAATCACTGCCAAATTTGTCTCCTATTAGACACAGAGGCCTTGTTATAAATTAGCTTTGCTATATTTTGTTGGCCTCTTTCATGATTCATTAGTAAATGTAATTTTAAAATACAGTAAGTTGTATAAAAAATTATATATTAAATTTGTCATTTCAATGATTTTTTTTTAAGATTTTAAACAAATCACATTATAAAATAAAGGAAAAAACTTTCCAAAAAATCATACTTAAGTAAAAAAATACTAAATTATATTCTATGTCTCACTTTTCAAATCTTAAATATATGTCAATAATTTTTATATGCAGTAAATTATGTAGATTTATATTTTTAAAAATTATTATAAAAGATGACTTTATTATTAAAATTTTAATAAATTGTTGTTATTATAAATTAAATAAAATTCTCAATTAAATTTGACTAATAATAAATTTAAAAAAATAAATAAAAATAAATGTAGAGTATACTTTTAATGATCCTTTTCAATTGTTGAATTTATTAATCTTATAAGTTGAAAAGTTTCCAAGAAACCAACTTCATTTTCCAAACATTTTAGTCAATTTGGAATATGGTAAAACCTATTAAACAAAGATATACTATAAAACAAAAGCCGAACACATGCTACTTCTATAATTCTAAAACTTTAGTTAGGTTCGAACTTCGTGTTACAGTGAAGTTAAATTAAATTTATTAGGACATCCCCTTTTCTTTTATATCAACGAATTATTACCTTTTTCACATACTCAAAAACAAAACACATCTTAATCATGCGAACGAAGATAACACCCAAAAAGATCATGATTCAAAAGTATGAAAGAAGTTTTAGTTTAATTTTGTAATAACAACGCCGGTGAAAGAAATAACCTCGAAGTTAATTTAGGGACACCGAGACTTACATAATCCTGTTTCCGTCAAATTCTAAAATTGATTGATATTCACCCCGCCGCCTATACCGACCGTTGAATATGGTTCTGCCAGTAACATGACACCTCCACATTTGGATGGTACGGAAAAATGTCATTTAGGTCGGTCGATGTGAAGTTTTACTAAACATATCTATAAATTATCTGTATCTTACGCCACATGTGACATTGCGTTGCCTTGTATGTGTTTATATCTGGCTTTTTAAATTTTTATATTTTAAAAAAATTTCCATTACTCAAAATGGGTTAGTTTTATATATATATATATAATACGCTTATATATATATATAAATTAGACTTAATTAAAATAGATAGAGTAATAAATTTCTTAAAATTCATCTATAACTTATTATAACTATTTTTCGTTTATATATCACGGCGACTGGTCTATATCGATTATCGATATAACAGGTTATAGTAATTTTTATTTCAATTAATATTTTAATTTTTAATTAAAGAAAATAAAAAACATTAAATTTGAAACACTTTAAATATTATTAAAACTTGTTAATTATATTAAATTAAAATGGGGGTAAAACTTTCTAGAATGTATAAATAACCGAAATATCAAAACAGTTCATCTTAGATATAATTTCAAATTGCCCAAAAATTAAAAAATCATAAAAATTGAACTAAAATTATAATTTTTTATTTAAAATTATTATAATTATACGGATTAAACCTATATACATTTTTAGAGCACATAAGAATATCTTTAATATGGAGATTCATCCTCATTTTATTATAGAGAATTCTTAACTTGTAAGTAACTCTTCTTACAATATCATGGGCCAATGCCATGGCTTATTGTGTGGAGAGGTTCATTCGTTACCACTGTATGAGAATGATGTGTGATTGTTCAAAGTGGAGTTAACATGTGTTCATTTTAAAATAGAAATGAAATATTTTCTAAATAAAAAACAATGTTGGCTATAATAAAAATAAAAATAAATATACATGTTTACATAACTTTATTAAAAATATTTTCACCCACTATGAAGGAGATGTGACAAAAATATTTCACCCTCACTCTCTATGGATAGTTATTATACATTTAGAAATATTTCAAAGTATTTGAATATCCATGCTAATTAATTTATTTCAATTTGTAAACAATTTCAGAAGAAATATTTCAAACTATTTGAATATCCATGCTAATGAATTTATTTCAATTTGAAAACAATTTCGGAAGAAATCACATTGGAAGATTTAGGCTGACCGCTTGAACAAACAGTTGGTTTATCTAGTACAAAGAGAAAAATCAGAGCATAGCACTAAATAAAGAGATTCAACTTCAACATTATGCAAAAAAAAAACTATTTTTTACTAGAGGGGAAAAAAGACAAAATAATATATATATATATATAAAAATAAATCAATAAACTAAATAAATAATAAATAACATTATATAAGGATATACAATAACATGACCCTTAAAATAAAGAATAGATAAGGATTATAATATAATCCAACAAAGAAATAATCAAATAAACAAAATAAATCACAACGAAAAAATATAAATTAGAAAAATAATATTTAAATAGTTATAAAAGAGAGAAAATAATTAAAATTGATAAAATATTAAATTTGAAGGAATAGGAATAATCAAATTAACTGTTTATAATATTTTATTTTTTAGTTAATAGTTAAAAGGAGAAAGAAATTATAATAATAAATAACCAACATGACAAGATAAAGGACTATAACTTAATCTAAACAAATGGAATAAATAATCAAATAAAATATCAATTAAGTCAAAGGAAAAAAAATAAAAATAAAACATTATTAATTGGTTATAAAAAGAGAAAAAATAATTAAAATGGTTCTACAATAAATTTAAGTGTAATATGTATAATCAAATTTTATTTTAATTTAAATTGTTTATTATTATTATTCACAAAAAAAAGAAAAAAAAAGGGAGGGATAAAAGAACAAACTTCTGGGGGAAATAAGAATACAATAAAAACCCAAAGGAGGAGAACGAGAAGGAGAAAAGAAATGAAGGAATCTAAGAGGAAAGGGTCAGAATCCAACAACTACTAATTTTACAACTGTGGTCCCTACTAAGATTAGTAGGCCTCCTTTCAATTTCTATGGCTTCCCTAAATTTACGGTGATTTTAAGGAACTTCTTATGGTGTTGAGGGGTCGAAAGGTGGAGAACACGATGTGTCTCTTGAGGATTTGTGAAATCCCATTAGTTGTCTCTTGGATGGAGGGGATGTGAACTCCAGAACTACGATCATTAGGGTATTTATTAGCCTTCAGACTTTTGCAAGCTTTGAGGAAGGCTTTAAGGCCTTGTTCCCTATTGTAACCATTATTGACAAAAACCTTCAAGATATGGGATCTCCCTTTAGAAAAAGGGTCGACAGCAAAAACCCTCATAGCACAAGTAGCTAGAGTATATAGAACCCCCAGCTGTTGTGCAGGGAAATGATGGGACCTGGCATGAAGATACTACTCAGTATGGGTTTTCTTCCGAAATACCTGATGGGAAAATGAGTCATCCTCTTGTTTAGAAATGAGGACATCTAGGAAAGGGAGGCAACCATTAACTTATTTCTCCATGGTAAACTTAATGGAGTTAGATTTATTATTAAGATGTTGAAATAAGAGATCTAACTTATCCTCACCATGTTGCCAAAGACAGTAGGTATCTTCTACAAATCGTTTCCAAAGCTTAGGGTTAAAAATCGTTGAGGCTAAGGCTTTGGATTCAAAATATTCCATAAAAGTGTTAGCAACACTAAGGGACAGGGATGAGCCCATGGCCACACCGTAGGTTTCTTCATAGAACTCACCTTCGAAACAGAAGAAAGTGGAAGTAAGGTAGATCTCGACTAATCTACAGGTGTTGGGATCAGTAAGGTGAAAGATGACATCCAAGGCTTATTTGATTGGGATATTAGTATACAAGGAAACAATGTTGAAGCTTACCAGAATGTGTCCAGGATCAATATTCATATGCCTTAAATCATTGACAAATGATGAGGAGTATTTAAAAAATGACTTTGTGAGGCCGAAGAGAGGCTTAAGCTTCGAGGCTAGATATTTAGCTAAAAGGTAGGTTGGCCCACCTATGGTGTTGATAATGGGTCTAAGGGGGACTCCCTTCTTATCAATTTTCCGAAATCCATATATTCTAGGAGTGATGGGGCTACTCTCGATAAGCGAGTGGCTAAAGGAGCTAACTCAGTTATTGGATTTTATTTCAAGAGCCACCAATTTAGAGGTTCTTTTTAAGGGATTCTTATCGAGTTTTCTGTAGGTACCACTATTCTCCAGTTTCTTCAACATCTTCTTCCGATAATCTACCTTATCCAGGATAGCAATGGCTCCACCTTTGCTAGCCTTGAAGACAACAATGTCTTGGTTCTTGTTCAAAGATTTGAGGGCCTCACATTCCTCCTTGCTGATGTTATTCTTCAAGGCTTTATCTTTCCTAAGAATAACAACAAAATCTTGCCTAATAACCTCTTTAGTATTATCCAATAAGCATCTAATTCCAAATTCAATGTCACACATAATATCATCAACTAGAATTTTCCTAGGAGCAAGGGAAAAGTTTAAAACTCTCTCCAAAAGCCTAAAAACTAGAGCAGGACAGGAGAAACTCGATAGATTAACACCTTTATTATTACAAGGATGAACATAATCATTTTCATTTCCCTTACTATAATGCTTAGAATTAATAGTATCCTTGATATTATTAATATTAATATTATTTTCATCCATATTAATATTATAATAATAATGTACTATATCTATTTCTTTACTATTAATACATCCATTCATTATTATTAACATTATTGTTGTTATTACTATTATGATCAACTTCAATATTACTATTAGTATTATATTATTATTTTCATTGCATGTGTATTATCATTATTATAATTCATATTATTATTATTATCATTAATATTATTACAATTAATATTATTTATTTCTAATTTATTTACAAAACAATTAAATAATGAATTGGAAGGTTGATTAAGGAGAAGATCATGGGAATTACAGGAAAAAACCGAGGAGGAAACGCTGTAAGAAAAGGGGTCAATGGGAGCAGATGGAACAAGGGACTAGAAGGAGAAATCAGATGGAGGAGTAGGTTCAGAGCGATCACTACTAGAGGGAAAGATGAAACAGGAGATGACCCATTGTGAACACCATAGGTGGGCCAACCTATCTTTTAGCTAAATATCTAGCCTCGAAGCTTAAGCTACTCGTTGGCCTCATGAAGTCATTTGTTAGAGAATCCTCATCGTTTCTCAATGAGTTAAGGGATGTGAATTTTGATCCTAGAGACATTCTGGTATGCTTCAACATTGTTTACTTGTATACTAATATCCCCATGAAAGAATCCTTGGATGTCATCTTTCGCCTTACAGATCCCGAGATTGCTAGATTAGTCGAGATTTGCCTTACCTCCACTTTCTTTTGTTTCAAAGGTGAATTCTATGAACAAACCTATAGTGTGGCCATGGGCTCACTCCTATCTCCTATTGTTGCTAACCTTTTTATGGAAGATTTTCTATCCAAATCTTTAGCCAGAACGAATTTTAAACCTAAGTTTTGGAAACGATTTGTATACGATACCTGCTCTATTTGGAAACATGGCCCGGATATGTTAGATCTCTTCTTTCAACATCTTAATAATCAATCTAACTCCACTAAGTTTACGATGGAGAAAGAATTTAATTGTTGCCTCCCTTTCCTAGATGTCCTCATTTCTAAGAAAGACGATGGCTCATTTTCTCATTAGGTATTTGAGAAGAAAACCCATACTAAGTAGTATATTCATGCCAAGTCCCATCATTTCCTTGCTCAAAGGTTGGGGGTTCTCTGCACTCTAGCTACTCGTGCTATGAGGGTTTCTGATGTCGACCATTTTTATAAAGAGGAATCCCATATCTTGAAGGTTTTTGTCAATAATGGTTATAGTAATAAATAAGGCCTCAAAGCCTTCCTCAAATCTTGCAAAAGTCCTAAGCCTAAGAAAGACCCTAATGATCATAGTTCTGGAGTTCAACTCCCCTTCATTGAAGGGACAACTGGTAGGATTACAGGAATCCTCAGGAAACATAGAGCGCCCTCTACCTCTTGACCCCTCAACACCATAAGAAGTTCCATAAAATTGGCTAAAGAACCTATGGAGCTCAAGGATATGGAAGGTGTTTATGTCATCACATGCTATTGTGGAACATCGTACATTGGTGAAATAGGTTGATCAATTAATCAGAGCACGATGACGATATCAAGTGTGAAAGGACCACTCTTCAGCCTTAGCAGAACATGCTGAGAAGACCAAACATCAGATATGAATTGATTAGGCAAAGGTCATTGCAAAGATTTCTCACTTACATCACCATAAATTTACAGATGGCATGGAAATTGAAAGGAGACATAGTAATTTTATAGGGATGACAGTTGGAAAATCAGTAGTTGTAGGATTCCGACCTTTTCCTCTTAGCTTCCTCCCTTTCTTTTGTCCTTCTCCTCCTTTCAGTTTTTATTTTATTCTTAATTGTCCCCCTCCAGGTTTGTTCTTTAATCCCTCCCTACCACCCCCCCCTCCCCCTGGTTTTTTTTTTTGTTCTTTCTGAACAACTATTAAAAGGAAACCAAAAATAATAGAAGTATAATAATAAACAATGAAAATTAAAATAAAATTTGATTACACAATTTACATTTAAATTTAATGTAGAACCATTTTAATTATTTTTTCTCTTTTTTATAACTAATTAGTAATATTTTTCGTTTTAATTTGTCTTTTCCTTTGACTTAATTGATGTTTTATTCGATTATTTCTTCCATATGTTTGGATTAGGTTATAGACCTTTATCTTATTATTTTTATCTTAAAGGCCATGTTAGTTATTTATTATTTGAATAATTATGAATTAAAAAATACTATATTAATAAAACAATTAAAATTAAAATTAAATTTTATTTATTCATATTACATTTCAATTAATGTATAAACCAATTAATTATTTTTTCTCTTTTTAGAACTAATTAATAATATTATTTATTCAAATTATTTTTTCCCTATGACTTAATTGCTTTTTATTTAATATTTCTTCCATTAGGTTGGATTAGTTATAGTCCTTTATCTTATATTTTATTTAAGGTCATTGCTATATATATATATATATATATATAAGATATAAGTAAATAATAATAATTAATTAATATTTTGTCCTTTCCCCATCAAGTCAAAAAATAATCATTTTCTTCCATTCCCCAAAAGCAGTTAGAAGCCTTGACTCCCTATTTAACTTATCGCTATGATCTAATTTTTCATCTTGTCTAATGATGAACCACACTGATTGGTTCAAAAATGCACGCCGCACAAATATTCTAATGTGATTTCTTCCAAAATCGTTTTCAAATTAAATATGGATCATAGAATCTGAATTAATTTATTTCAATATCGACTTTTATATCTTATTATCTAAAATATATATAGTATCATATATATATATATATATATAATATATATATATATAATATATATATATATATATATTATATATATATATATATATAGATAGATAGATAGATATATATATTTATGTATGCATGTATGTATGTATGTATGTATGTATGTATATATATAGAGAGAGAGAATACTAATAAAGTATTTTAATGCCTAATGAGAAGAAGAATTGAAGGTAAAGATAAAACGTTTTCTTTATAATATGAGTAATGGGAGGAAAATTTTATTATGAACACTTTTTGTTTGTTTGTAATATTTTAATATAGTTTTCACATTGTATCCAGAAACCAAAAGTATGTATGATCAACGTGTTTTTCCCAATACTATGCTAGTCAGAAGACATGAATAAGTTTAGTACAGAAAACACCATTGGAGAGGGACTAACTGAGAAACATCACGAGACTAACCAATAGATTCCATTGTAAGGCTATCACTACCATACAAAACAAAGACAGTACGAATAGAGAACATTTCTTGCAATGGATGCTAAGTGAACACTAACGCCAAAGGAATAGAAGACCATCCGAAACATAAGAAAAACCATATGTGACAAACCCAAAAACAAGAAGGATTGTTAAAGAAACTTAATCATCCAAGATAATCGTTGCCTGGTCCATGTAAGACTCTGCGGTAACCATGTTGATTGGCTGAGCATTAATAACCTCTTCACCATCTGGGGGAGAATTTTTATCTGTATCAGAATATGCGAGGATGGAACATTCTATCTTGATTAAATGAACCATGATCTCATCCATGTCATAACGAAGGTCCCTATAAATTTGTATCCAATTATCTTCACCCACAAAGAGCTTATAAATGTCAACCTACTTGTCTCAAATAATCATGTTTAGGAGACTCTCTATCTGTCTGTTTTTGTATATGGATTTCATGAAGTATAACCTCCTCTTTGAGAGGTTTCCAACGCCATGCACCCATTTGGTGTTGTCGGACTCACTTGAGAGTCAGAAAAATACATGCAATCTCTGAACTCTTTGAATTCTAGAGTTTGAATTTCCCTACAGACTTTAAAAGGAACAAAATCAAATAAATTTACAGCAGACTCCCAACCAAATAATCTGCGGTGTCTAGAAGAAGACTCTACATGTGATCCTCCTCTTTGGCTAGTTAAACATTGTCGAGGGTGTCATTATTGTCCAAGACTGATCAGGATTTTGTGCCCTAGTATTTTTGAGCTAGACAGAGCAAATTGAACTGGATAGAATATGAGTAAGACTAGGTAGAGCATAAAGGATGAAGCAAGACTTGCCACTGAAGTTGTGTTCATAAACAAGGGTATTGAAGTGAATGTCATCGATGTAACCATAGAGGGAGGGACATTGTTTCTGTATAAATTCAAATCGATCAAGAGTAGAAAACCCAAAAATAACCACCTCCTTCATCTAAGAATTCCAACAGAGAATAAGTTCATAACCAAACTGATAAGGAACTGCTATAAGAGACACCCACCAGCAACACACGGTAGTTAAATGAAATACATGATGGCTCAACGGATCGCGTATCAACATAGGGTAAGATTACTTCAATCTTAAATGATGGCACTAAGGATTTTTTATGGAGAAAACACATAAAAAACAGTTTTCCGAAGTGAGAGACTTATAACCCTTAACCATGAAACACTTGGAGGAAATATGATGGAGAACTTCCCTACGTACAAACATCAATTCATTCACATTATGAAATTGAAATGAAGGCATAACTAAACTCAATGAAAAACAACACCATTTAATATGATGATGGATGATAGATACTAATGATAGTAACTAGGGAGGTTAAATCAGATGACCCAAAAAGTAGAAAGGTAGTTCAACAATAATATGGACTGAGAAACAAAAGAGATGGATGCAACAAAGAAAAATATTAAAATTTCTAGTTGAGAATTCATAAAAGAAACTAGGAAAATAAAGCTTAGAGGGTTGCGGAAGAAGGCTTACCCTAAGTGCACAAAGATGTAAAGCCTCCACCTTATTCTAACCTAAAGAGCTCTCCACCCTACATTCTCCTAAAGCATTCACCTCCTTTGTTCATGCACACTACTAATATATAATCCAGAATCCTTATTAGACCAGTTATTGTCCTAGAGCCAAGGGTAAAAACAAGAGCCTACTTCCGAGTGTTGAGACTCTCCCTAAAATCCAGCATCCTAAGGAAATACCGAGAGGTGAGGTCAGAAATGGGAGGCGTTCTCCTATAGGACCAATTCCCTTCTATATCCGTCCCGATGAATATGTTATATAGCTTTCTTATGCCAAAACAACATTTCATCTTTGGGTTAACCTGCAAACAAGAATTTTTCTTGTTGACCCAAATGAATTTAATGTGCCACCTTATCCTGAAAACGAAGACCTTACAGATATCACAAAGTTTCCACATGTGGAGTTAATATCACCTAGTGTAAGTTAGGGCAC
Source organism: Pinus taeda (assembly GCA_000404065.3). Classification (NCBI taxonomy): domain Eukaryota; kingdom Viridiplantae; phylum Streptophyta; class Pinopsida; order Pinales; family Pinaceae; genus Pinus; species Pinus taeda. The sequence goes on from APFE030550893.1 coordinate 10,332, forward strand.
TTCCTCTGAGTCCTACTTCTTTCTCATCCAAGCATATGTTGTGCATGCCAATTATTTTCTAAGTAAATTCCCTCTGAATGAGAAACCAAAAACTAATGAATGCTTTTTGGCAGGACACCCCCATCAAGGATTAGCACCAACAATTTTGAATGGGGAGCACACATGATGGTTATATGCACAGTCTCCCCTTTTATTTCTGGGAGAAAAAACTTTGCGATAGAGATTCCATTCCACCAATTGTTGGACTCATCTCTGTAAATGTCAATTCACAATCTTGGCCCCTTAGAATCTTCCTTGAGAATTCAAGCAATAATGGAAAAGGTTTATAGAAAACTAACATGGCCATCGTAATAGACCTCGGGCCTCCGTGATTTTTAACCCAACCACTTGTGCCTCCCTTTCAAATTTATGGGATGAAGGTCGTGGGATGGGAATAGTTCTCATTTACTGCAATTCTGTCGCACTAAAAAATGTTTCTCCTTGTGTAAAATGTCTATTCTAGCATTGGAATTTCTCCCTTGCTTTGACCTCCATGACATAAAATATTTGCACCACTTAATAACTCTACTTCTAGTCTTTTGAAGGATATTTGTTTGTCCCAATGATTTGAAGCCCAACATTGTAGAAATTTCATCTAAGTTATGTTTTGAGATGGAAACGCTAGAATAAAATCTAGTTTTATCTCTCAATCATAGTAAATTAATGAATTCTTATAAGATTTTAAATAAACTAAGTTCTAGCCTCGTATTCTATTCTAAAGAAAATTTGCTTGCATTGTGCAAACTTAGCCACACTCTAGAGATATCAATAGTGACGGTCTTTATTCAAGAATTTATGGGGATATGATTATCTCATAGTTTCTATGCTACTCTATTTATGTGCATTAATGTGGTTATACTCATACTGTTGAAGGGAACTAATCACTCTAATATTCAGACAAATATTTAGGATTCGACCTATAAAATTCTCACATGCATACAAAATTCTACACATGCATACAAAATAATTTCATAAGGGATTCCAAATCATAGGTATACCAATAATTATGAAAATTTTGTACACACTCAAATGCTTTTCACTCTCTATACTTTTTCATTAATAGGATTCAAATTATATATGCATTGCATCTCTTGTTTAGTTCCGTGTGAAGATGACCGAATAAGCCTATTTTAGCTTAGTAACAAATTCTAGAGCTTTCTCAATCCTAGTTTAACATAGTACTAATAATAAATGGATTACATGGAATTCGTTAACATTAATCATAACATTAATCCTAATATATATATAACAAAATCCATACTTCGAGGAGACAACTTCTCTAGTAAAAATTTAGATCTTATTGGCCATTTGAGTTTAATTGATGCTCCTCCATCATACTCCCAAGGAACAATTTATTCATGGTCTCTTGATCATAAGTCCTTTGCTACTAATTTTCTTCTGGATTCCAAATCATATGTTGTATATTACTACTAGTTAAATTTTCATGTGCTTGCTTTGTACCTACCTTTAGTCATCGAAGATCAAAAACCTGATTTTTCTTCTATGTAATATCATTGTTCCAACTTTCATCACTAATAAGCTGCCCATAGTTACAGTTATTGTTGTTGCTTACACAGTTGGGAGTCCTTATCCTTAATCTTTCTCCTCTCACTATTTCATGTTGTTGATTGTTACCTCTTTCGTTAGACACATTACTTCTTCACAAGACACCAGGCATAAATATTTCGTTGAAGTTTCGTAATATTTAGAATCCTACCTCATGCATTATTTGTCAACAATTTTGTCTTATACTTCCACCTTTATTATCTACTATGTCCAAAACACTTAGGTGAAAAAAATGCACATTTCATCGACTTTCTAACTTGTAAAGGTTACAATACATGTTTCCTTTGGTGTATGTATTGTCCACTTGATTAATGTTTTAAGTAAAATCCTTTAATCCTTGAAGAATATTACCTCCTCACTTTGTGTGAAAGTATAAATCCAACTATTTATATACTACTTTGTTGCTGTAATATTTTTCTCCTAACTCCTTGAAAATTTCCAGCAATTTATCATACTTACATTACCTTTAATTATACTTTCCTAACACTTTCTTTATTCTTCACTTCTTCTTGAACTTGATAAAACAAATTGTTTACATGTTGCAATTTTACATCTCTCATAATATTGCTATAATTCAGCAATACCTTATGTCAAGAGCCATCAAAGCTCTTATTCTTTCATTCTAGACTTTTCCTTCTTGGTTCAATAAGGGTAACTGACTACTTCCATTTCCAAGGCTTATATGCTCATCTCCATCTGAATAAGTAAATATATCTCTAAAAACATTCTGCAAAATACGTTTAACATTTCAAATTTTAAAATCCGTAATCAAATTGTACTTTGCATCCATGTCATCTTTAATTCTTCTCAAAATATCCCTTTGATGTTCATACAACTAATATGCATGACATAATAGTTTGTTGTGTTCCTTAAGGGTTATATTTTCCTCTATGTTTACGTTAGTGTACTTTTGTATTATCCATCTTAGAAATCTACAATCCTAGTCATTTTTAGTACAATTTACATTCCTTCTATCTCTAGAGTCTACTTCTTTTCTATTCATTATGGTTATCTTCGACCTTTCTTCCTTGTGCCTCTATTATCTTCAACCCACCTCTTAGATGTTTATCAACTCAAAAAACATTCTCCATCTCATCAAACTAAAAATTGTACTAGTTTCTCCGCACAGTCCATCTTTCATATCGCTTATCACCTTGAAGAATCATTTTCCATTCCATTGTCAATTTCCCAATAATTTAATATGCAAGAGATATAAAAAATTTCTTCCATTCACAAATTTCCAAAATATCTGGTTGTCTAAAAATTACATTCTGAGAATCTACCTTTGGGTTGCATTTCCTCTAATAAATGATCCATCCTTTCTTTACTAAATCTTTATGCTAATTTAATGTTTCCTTAGACTCAACCAATCTTCAATTTTTTCTATGCATTTTCTTTTGTAGAGGATTCTTTCCTATAACCTATTGCTATCCTAAAAAACAATTCCTTGTTCATTTTCCATTAGCATATACTCATTTAACAAAATGGAATTTGCTAAAGGTAAAATAATTCCCTTGTAATTTTTAGTTTTAGATTTAGGTTGTAGCAATAATTATTCTTGCAAGAATGGTTCTTTATGGAAATTCTATGACATTTCCTCTGATTTTTGCTTCTCATCTTCACTTTGAGTATTTTTGAAAAATCTATAATTTCCTATCTCATCATACACATAGGCTCCTTCTTGAAATTTTAGCGCATCTGTAATAACTCCCTAGATATGCTTGACACCATCATCATTATTCCTTAAAACAACTTCTTTCTTTGTATACATCTTCTCATTGCTTTCCAAAGCAATTCCTAGGTTTATTGAATCTTCTTCATAATTCTCTTTATGAGCCAGTCTCCTTTCCTTTTCCATAACAGGTTCTTCATTGTCTTCTCATCTTTGATGATATCTAGCTTCATTTGGTCTAACTGAATTATCCTCGACTAAGTTATTCTAGCTATTTCTTCCTTTAGTATGTTCATACAGATTTAGTTCACAAATCTTCAAGACGTTTTTTCATCACTCTTCCCAATTTGCATTTTCTTCCAATATTTAATATAATTTCTTCAAAAGTAACCTAGTATATATCGAGTAAGAGAAAATATAACCAACTTTCCATACCTCTAAAAATAATATTCTTTTCAAAAACTAATCCATAACCTGTCTGGATATTACACTGGATAGTTTGTCACAACATATTTGATAATATTATGCTAAAAATCTGAGCTTCCACACTATTACAACTTTATTTAATTTCTATATTTGTATATTTTATTGTAATTAGTGCATGCATGTAAAATTAAATTGTGTATAAAATAGAGAACAACAAGATAAGATCACACACACATAAGACGCAATATATGCTTTATGGGAAACCCTTTCGGGAGAAAACCCAGTTGGAAGGTGAGGTCGCTTCACTCCCTTTCTCTATCTAGAAAGATGGATGTAGGTACAAAGACACAACGTTGTAGTCCATGGGCTATTACAGTGAATAGATCCTCTTTGTGTGCTCTACTTCCTATCTCTATTGGATAACTTTTCTCATCTCTGGAACAAATTTTGTTGAAAGAATGGAATGCCTCTTCCTCCTAGTCGCCTAGTTATAACACAACACGATAGTTATAACACAACACGATAGCCTACTAGTGGTTAAGATGACTACATCAACTCTTAACTAGAGTTACAAAGTAGACTCTTCTAGAATCTTTTACACAATAAACATTGAATGGTGGCTAAAGTTCCATTCTCCTGAACTATAGGTGTGAAAATAGGAAGGTCAAATTTTGAGTGGCATAACATTTCAATAAGGACTCTAATTGACATGACTCTTGCATTGTTGGAAAGCTATATATATCTAGAATAGAGTGAAGAGGTTCTCCTTTGAGGGGAAAACATTTACCCAAAAAAACTTCATTTGAAGCCTAAAAATGCTCCCAGAAGGTTTGAAACCCCATTTTTCCAAACTGGGTCCTGCCACTAAAAACAGCCCTGTTAGCTGTTTCCTACACTTTTTCGACTACAAATGCATTGAGATGGATGAAAAAAATATAACGATCCAATTTCGATCACACAACCCCATTTTAATAGGATTTTTCTCCCCAAAATATTTTACTGAATGAGGTGAGGAATCATTTCCTCCACTTTCTCTCTGGTGTACTGTTTAGCTTTATCTGGAAGTTGTCCCTTTAACCCAATCTTCTAAAGGTCATGTTGTCCCTCTCTTGTAGTGCTTGACCTCTTCTACAAAACTATATCTTCTGTTAACTCTACCTAAACATCTGGTGCTAAATCCTATATAGAAAGTAGGACTTGTTCCTCTTCTTGATCTAGCATGAAAGTCTCGTAGATTTTCAAATTATCTACATTCACAAGGGAGTAAATGCGGATATATGGTGGTAAAATGAGTTGATAGGAATATAAACACACCTTTTCTAGTACCTCAAAGGGACCATACCTTAGAGAATTTATTTTCTTACCAATCCCTTGCAACTTCTCTTTCTTCAACTATAGCCATAGTCTATCTCTGACCTTGAATGATTTATCTATTTTGTGTTAATCATGCCTAGCCTTATACTTCTCCTGCGACTTCTACATTGTTTCATGTATTTGTAGATGGATCTTCCTGATCCTCTCTATAAATTTTTCAGCCCTCAAAGCTTTTCCTATAAGATCTTCCCTCACTCCTCCTTGTTTCCCATATGAAATATCCAAAGGTGAAGGTGGAAAATATCCAAAACAAGTCTCAAATGAGGACTTTCCTGTAGAAGTGTGGACTACTCTATTATACAAATGTTGTATATATAGCATATTTTCATCCCAGGTCTTTGAATTCTTTTGCTTGTAGCTTCTCAGAAGCTGCAACAATGTCTTATTGACTAATTTTTTCTTCTCATTTATATGGATGGAATGTTGTAGATCTATTGAACTTTGTGTCCATGTTCTCCCATAATGTAGTTCATAATGCATTAAGAAATCATGTATCCTTGTCTGAAATGTTGCTCCTTTGTATACCAAAGTGCACCCAAACCTATCCAGAGAACAAGTTTGTTGCTTGTTGTCTGTTGATGGTCTTTTTACAAGGCATTGGAACTGACATCTTGTTGAACTTGTCAACTACCATCAACAAGTAGTCATGTTCCTTCCTAGTTATTAGTAAAACTTTCACAAAGTCGATGGAAATTATTCCCCAGGGATGAGTAGGTATAGGTAAGGGATGATACATTCCCTATTTCATGTTGCTAGGTTTACTGATACAACAGAACATGCATCCTCTTATGAACCTAGTTACATGCTCTTACATTTTGGGCCAATACACAGAACTTTGCAAGTTAGCCATAGTCTTCCCTACACCAAACTGCTTTGCAACCCTAGACGTGTGAGCCTCTCTGATAAGCTAAAAATGCTTACCGTTAAGAACACATAGTTTATCCTATAGAGCAACCAATACTAGAGATGGTATTCAATGGTGTTTCCACCATCATGCACATGACTCTGACTCTGAAATTGTTGATACTCCTCCTTGAATTCCCCGTCTTCTGAATATGCCTTTATGTATGCATTATCAGTGAATGAATTCATGTGCATAAAATTCCTCAAATATGTAATCTTGGATGTAGGTGGCCTTAAAAGCATATCAGCCAAATTGTTTGTGCTACCACTATTATACTTTATCACCAAATTAAAGTGTTGTGAAAACCGCATCCACTTATAATTCCTAGTCTATTGTAGCTTACTCTGGGCCTACAAGTACTGTAATGACTAGTTATCTGTGTGGATTATTGTCTCCTTTCCCATTAGATAGTGATTCCACTTCTTCACAACCTTCACCATGGAATAGAGCTCTTTATCATAAGTAGGGTAGTTACAACTACCCCATGAAATAATTCACAATGGTAGAAAATAACATATCCACTCACATCTATCTCCAGCTCAAAAGGTCATCGCAAGTTTGATAATGCCAAAACTGGTGCCTCACTGATGTTCTTATTTAACTCATCGAAATCCTTCTATTGACATTTTCCCCATTGGAAACTCTTTTCACTTATTATTATGGCATGGAGCGGGGCAACTACTGCTGAAAATGAGGCTATGAATTTTCTGAGGTATTTTTCTTCCCCAATGAAACTCCTAACCTCAGTAGCATTAGTAGGCATTGGCCATTTCATGATGGCCTCCATTTTGGAAGGATCTATCCTCAATTACCCTCCACCAATCACATATCCCAAATACAACAAAGACTGCTTCACAAACTCTCACTTTTTGATATTTTCTATTAGTTGGTGCTTCTTCAATGTTTCCTGCACCTACGTCAAATTTAAAATATGCTCCTCCCAAGTAGCATTATATACTATTATATCATTCATATAAACAATAACAAATTAATATATAAAATGGCACATATCATTCATTAATCTCATAAATGTAGTTGGTGCATTACATAGGCCAAATCGCATAACTAACCACTCATACAAACCTTGCCTAGTTTTGAAGGCAGTGTTTCATGTATCTTGTTCTTTGACTCAAAGCTGGTGATATCTAGACATCAAGTCCAGCTTGGTGAAATAATTTTCTTGTCACAAATGATCTAGCAGATTGTCTATCCTGGGCAACGGGTATCTATTCGTGAGCATGATTGTATTCATCACCCTATAATCTATGCACATCTGCCAAGTCCCATCCTTCTTTGCCACAATGATGATGGATGACCCGTAGGGTGATGTACTCAGTTTAATGACACCAAATTCTAGCAGTTGCTGCAACTATTTCTTCACCTCACTTGCGTCTATAGTAGACTACATGTACAACCCAATATTTGGTAATGGGGAGTCTGGCAATAGCTGGATCTGATGTTCCACTTCTTTTTTAGGGGGTAACCCTTTAGGCTCTCAGAACAACTCCTTGTATTCTTGTAACAACTCTACCATTTCCTATTTTTTTTTCTTAGTACACCCCTCTAGGGATGCCTTACCTCTTATTAACTCCTCTAGAGACTAGATTTCTATTAAAGACAATAAAACATACTTCTTGCTAGAGCTGATCAATTTCTTAGCTTGGTTTGCACTTACTAGTGAATTTTTCGACTTGTCTTTGTGTGCATTGATAATGAACAATTTTACATGCTTGATGAGTGGTCTCATTTATCTCTCCTCATTAATATTGCATCACCCATGTACATGTATAGACTCCAAAACATGAATCAACATACATCAATGAAAACCACATCCACATCTACTTCATTAATAAAATCAACACTGATAGAAAATCTAATTTTGCACTATTTTTTCTACCTTCATCTCTGCATCCTTGTGTCCCCATCATAGAGGATATGGGTTTAGATGATCACGAAATTCCAACCCCAAGTAAGTGACTAGATTTGTTGCAATGAGATTCACCTACGATCCTGAGTCAAACAAAGCATCAATATTCAACTTCTTGACCTATATCTTTACATGTAAGAGTTTTGTTATTTCTTTCTCTTCTTGTTGCTAAAGGCTACTTAGATTCACCTCTTTCTAGATTGATGTACAAATGATCTTCTCATCCATGTTCGAGTTGATTTCAACTTGGTTTCTCAAATCAATGGCCATAACATTCATCTTCTTATTATATTTCTTCTCGTTCTCTGAATTTAGCTCTGGATGCAAATTCCAACACTTCTCCTTTGTATGGACATCAATGTTACAGTGGTTTCAGTGGTTTCTTGGATCCTTGCACCAATTTGTTGTGGTTATCATCTTTTTATCTTTTGCCACCTTTTACTTCCTCTTCCCCTCCTTAGAAGCTTCATGTTACTCCTTCTACTTTGACCCACTTGATTGTTCTCTTTTCAGGCCTATGCTCTGTAGGTACTGTGCCTATACATAAGCATTGTCCACTAATTTGGGGTTGAACAACATTACATGCTCATGTAGATGGCGATGGAAACCCCCCAAATCCTTGAGGAGTACATCTAGGTTCTTTGGAGAGATACCTAGCATATAGCCATCTTTCTAAATTATGTGGTGTACTCCTACATGCTTTGGCCTATGTTTTTCTAAAGTCATGCCACCAGATCGATTATTCTTCCACGTACCCAATGGGATAAAACTATGAACTAATGAGGACTTTTAAATCCTCATACTAGATTGATCTGTTTCTGGTTCTTTCTTCAAGTGGTTTTGTGTGTTTTCCCAGTCTCTCAATCCCTCCTCTGATTTGTCCTCTACAATCGAACCCGTGTCTTCTCCAAATATCCCCAGCTTATTTCTTAGGTCTGGCATGAGGAAGTTTACATTTTGTTTTATATTTGTGACTTGTTATTCGAGTCGTGAAAACCTCACTTTTGTAGGATCACGAGATTCATTTACATATTTGTTACCCATGATTAGGGTTTTTGTTGGAAATAATACTTAGAGGGGGGGTGAATCAGTATTATCAAGTTCTTTTAATAATTCTTCCTTATTTACACTTTGAATTATTTTTGCATGTTAGTACCATAAAATAATGAGCATAAACAAGAAAAGAGATAGTCACACCAAAGAACACCAGATGTAAGGTGGAAACCCAATGTGGGTGAAAACCACCTGCTGCAATATGTCTCTATCTTCCTTCAAATTAGAAACTTCTTTTACAAAGGTTTTGTACTGGTGCAGTCCTTTACCAGTACGCAGGCTGCAGCCTGCAGAGAACTACAACCCTCTCTCGTTTTCTAGTCTCTCCTGGAAGGGAGCTACAACCCCCTACTTCTTTTCTTTTAAGGACCACTTTTCATAAATTTTCAAACTGGATCCATGAACATCAAGAGATCATCAAGTACAAGTAAATCACCCAGTCAACTGTAGTAACCAGATCAACAGTAATAGTAAACTAGACCCAGAACACCTTATCAACAGAAAAATTCAGCCAACAAAAGGTCTTAAGACAGATACGCAGTTTTTCTTTCTCTGGTCTGCGTGCGTACGCACTTCACCTTCTGCTCCCCTGCGTATACCCACAGAGACCCTTCTGCTTCACCGCGTACCCCCGCACTATTTCTTCAATCACACTGCGTACTGTTACTGCAGGCACGCACCCACAAACACTATCGCGTCGCGTACTGCTACTGTAGCCACGCACCCACAGATGCTATCATGCCACATACCTACGCACCTACGGCTTCTAAAGCGTCGCGTGCTTTCCCTGTGCCTACACACCTGAACCTCTGTCGCGCTGCGTACCCACGCACTGCGCCTTCTTCTGCTCTGCATACCCATGCACTTCTCCTTCTTCTTCTCTGCGTGCCCACGCACTTACACCATTAATCACCTGCGTACCTTTGATTAGGGCCGAAATGGCAGTCCCTTAGTGTGCCACCGATAGTGAGATGCTCAGATCTGATCATGCGCTCGAGAGATCACCCTTCATAGATTCGTTTTCAACTTCACTTTTATATAGATCAAGCTTTTGAAAAATAACCCAATATTTCAAATCTTAAGATATTCAATTTGCAAAAGATGCTTAAGCCAAGTGATCTCCTTCGCTATTTATAGTCAATCCCTTATTCACACCATGGGACAAAACCATCAATAACGAATACAAGGGATCCAAACCGGGGCTAAAATAGATCCTATACCACGGGCCAAAACCATAGCATCAGAAAAGGCGGGCTAAATACCATGAGCCAAACATAAGAAACCCCATGTGAGCGTGCTTCACTGCCTTGAAGTGTGTGCACTAGGGTCCGCACCTTCTGAACAGGTAACCTGTGGGTATGACCGCACTTCCTATATGGGTAACCTGCAGGTCTGCACCTTTTAAACCATTCACCTGCGAGCCTCTTAATTTCCATCATTTTTGAGAGCCTGAACAAACCATTGCCACTTGAGCGAGTTGCCATCAAGTACAACACCTGTATCATAGAGCCATACCAAAATCATAATGCCAAAAATCTCCCCCTTTGGACTTGATGCCAACCTCAAGATCCTCAACGTCATTCTCCCACTTTGGCATCAAGGTCAAAGGGTTATGCTCCCCCTAAGAACATGCTCCCCCTGACTATAAACCAGATCTGCAACCAATCCATCAACCAACAAATGTACGCGTATACCATGTATATACCTTGCGTACAACCAACATATGGGATTCAACAACAAGATGATGCATCAATAACCCCCAGCTTTTGCCTGAGGTATTCAAAAGTCTCCCTGGGAAGTGGTTTGGTGAGTATATCAGCAACTTGTTCCTTAGAAGGAACATACTCCAACTTGACCTTTTGTTCAAGTACTTGTTCCCAGAGAAAATGATACTTGATCGGTATGTGCTTGGTCTTTGAATGCATGACAGGGTTCTTTGAAATGTTGATTGCACTTGTATTATCACATAGGATGAAGATAGGTGGTGTACAAGTGATTTGAAAATCCTGCAGGGTCTGCATCATCCAAAGAAGTTGAGTGCAGCAAGATGCAGCAGCAACATATTCTGCTTCAGCTGTAGAAAAGGCAATCGAACTCTGTTTCTTGCTGAACCAAGATACTAATCTGGAACCCATAAAGAATGCACCACCACTTGTGCTCTTCCTGTCATCCACGCTTCCGGCCCAATCTACATCTGTATAAGCATGAAGTGTGAGATATTTATCTCTACGATACCATAAGCCATAAATTTGAGTTCCTTGAAGATATTTGAAAATTCTCTTCACTGCCTGAAGATGAGTTTCCTTTGGATTTTCCTGAAATCTTCCAACTATTCCTACTGCATGCATGATGTCTGGTCTGTTACCTGTCAAATAAAGTAGACTTCCAATCATAGATCTGTAGGTTGGTTGATGCACTGCTGCTAATTCGTCATTTGCACTGAGGTTGCATCCTGTTACCATGGGTGTACATACAGGTTTTGCATCTTCCATGCCATATTTCTTCAAAATTTGCTTGAGATACTTGGTTTGAGACAAGAATATCCCTCCTTCATTTTGTTGGATTTGTAAACCAAGAAAGTATGTCAATTCTCCAAGCAAGGACATTTCGAATTCTTTCTGCATCACCAAGGTGAAGTTTTGACTCATAGCTTCTTCATTGCTGCCAAAGATAATGTCATCTACATATACAACAAGTATTAGTAATTTATCGTTTTCAATTTTTATATAAATATTGTTATCCGCTGATCCTTTTGAAAAACCTTTTTGATGAAGATATTTGTCCAAGCGATAGTACCAAGCCCTTGGAGCTTGTTTAAGACCATAAAGTGCCTTTTTCAATCTGCATACAAGATTTGGATCATTTCCAAGAATGAAACCATCTGGCTGCTCAATGTATACTTCTTCTTCTAAGTTTCCATTCAGAAAGGCTGATTTCACGTCCATTTGAAATATTTTGAACTTTTGAAATCTTGAGAGAGCAAGGAACATTCGGATGGCCTCAAGTCTTGCAACCGGAGCAAAGGTTTCTTCAAAATCTATTCCTTCTTGCTATGCATATCCTTTACAAACAAGTCTGGCCTTGTTTCTAATTACTTCTCCATTTTCATTCAATTTATTTTTGAAGACCCATTTTGTCCCTATAACATTCTTATCCTTTGGTCTAGGGACTAGCTCCCAAGTGTTGTTCTTTTCGATCTGCTCAAGTTCTTCATCCATTGCTTTTACCCAACATTCATCCTTGCACGCCTCTTTCACATTTTGTGGTTCAGTGAAAGAGAGTAGTGCCAAATAGCTTGAAGCTTCTGCAATTGTTCTTCTTGTTTGTATACCTGCTTCTTTTTGCCCCAAAATCGGAGATTCTGGATGATTCTTCTGAACATATCTGGATGGAGTCTTTTCTTCTATCCTTATCTGCTCCTCTGGTTCTTCTTGAGGTTCTTCTTCTTCTTCATCATTCTGTCCTTGAGGGTAGTCTTCATTTTCTTTGATATCTTAATGATTTGCTTGACTAGGAATGTATCCCTTCTCATCAACCACTACATCAATCCTGTCAACAATTCTTCCAAGTCTTTTATTGTAGCACTTGTATGCTTTGTTGTGTGGAGAATAACCAAGAAGAATGCCTTCATCTGCTCTAGGTTCAAGTTTTCCAAGTTGCTCATCAGTGTTCTTAATATAGCACTTGCTCCCAAAGATTTTGAAGTGCCTTACCGAAGGAGTCTCACCATACCATAGCTCATGAGGAGTTTGAGTGCTGTTCACCCAGACATTTTTTTTGTTGAGAATAACAACCGCAGCATATGCAGCTTCACCGTAGAAAGTTGCGGGAGTTCCAGACTCATCAACCATAGCACGAGCCATTTGTTGGACTATTCTATTCATTCTTTCCACTACTCCGTTTTGCTGAGGAGTTCTAGCTGTAGAGAATTCCCTTCTTATCCCATGTTCTTCGCAAAAATCAAAATATTCATTTGAGGTAAACTCTCCACCTCTGTCAGATTTGAGGCTCTTAATTTTGTAACCTGATTCATTTTCAACCAAGGCTTTGAAAGATTTGAATTTTTCGAATGCTTCATCTTTGTGATTCATAAGACCTAACCAAACAAACCTGGAGAAATCATCAATGAATAGTATCAAGTATTCTTCTCCTCAAGGTGTCCTTTTCCTAAAAGGGCCACAAACATCTGTATGGACTAGCTGAAGAGGCATGTTAGCTGATCCTTCCTTTTCCGGAAAGTTAGTTTTGGTTTGCTTTCCAAACTGACATGATTTGCATATGGTGTTGTCTGGAATTTTGATATCTGGAAGACCACGAACTGCCTGGTATTTGCATGCTTTCCTGATTTGTGAAAAGCTTAGATGCCCCAACCTCCGGTGCCATAACCAGTGTTCATCATCCTTGCTTAAATAGCATTGTTGTTGTCCTTCTTCAAATATGTATAGATTATTTGGAGTTCTTCTACCATTGATCAGTATTTCACCTGTATCAAGATCACGAACAAAACATCCATTTGATCTAAATATCACCTCAGTTCCTTGATCACACATCTGACTGACACTCAGAAGATTATGCTTCAATCCATCAACATACAAAACATTTCCTGCCTTGACATTTTCTTTTAACTGAGCAGTACCTTTTCCTTTTATAGTTGCAGGAGTATCATTTCCAAAAGAAACTTTCTTTACCTTTTCTAGATCAGAATATGCTCAAGTTTTGCTTTATCACCTGTCATATTATTTGAACATCCACTGTCGATGTACCATAGATTTTCCTGTCCCTCTGCATAAAAGGCTATCCCACATCTTTCTGTTTGTGGTTCCTTTATTCTCCATGTTTTGGTGTTTGAGGGTTGTTCCTTTGTCTGCTGAAACCTTCTCCTGCATTCAGAATCTTCATGACCAAAGTTATTGCAAATAGAACATTCAACTTCATTTTCAAGAGCTGAAAAATTGTTATAGGTCCTTTTTGTAATCCCAGTCATACTTCTTTGTTTTTGAGCTTCTCTAGTCATGATTGTTTTATGTGCAACACATTGAGCTGCTTTGTGACAAAGTTATGACAAGAGAAACACTGTCTATTGAAGAAACTTCTGCGGTTATCAAATCTACTGGCCACATGATTGTAATTTCTATTGATATCCATTCTTGAAGCAAATTGAGAAGATTTTACCTGTGGTTGGTTGTAGCTTTTGTTCACCCTTAAGATAGATTGCCCCTGGTTCACCTGATAGTCTTCGTTTGCTCTTGATGTAATTCGTCCCTACTTTAATTGGTGATCTCCATTGAGATTTTTCTCATTCCTTCTTGCTGCATCAAGATAACGCTTTGAGGTGGATGCTTGAGAGGTTTCTCCATTATACCCCAAACCTGTCTTGTTTAGTGGAGAATGCTGTACATTGATGATCTCATCCAGAGTTTCGGATCCTTTGACAAACTTAAGATTAATAGCCTTTGTTTTCTCAATCTCTTTTCTAAGACCAACAATTTCACCTTCTAGCTTTTCAAGATATTTTTCCTTTTCATCAATTTGACATTGTAGAGTGTCAATGATCATATTCTTTTCTTCTATACATGTCTTGAGTCTAAAAGTTTCTTCATAAAACCTATCCACATCTATAGCATCCATGTAATCATCCTTAAAATGCCATCAAAAGTTTATACTCATTACCTCGTTCATCTTCATCACTATTTGATAGACCGTCACTGTCTTCATGAGTGTAGTAGCTCTTCTTATTTGCATTCTGTTTCTTGTTCCATCTAATAGGTTCCTTTCCCTTGTCGATCTTATCCTTA
>APFE030550893.1:28604-72040 GCA_000404065.3 Pinus taeda
TTTTCCTTTTCTTCTATAGCAGAAACTTTAGATTCAAACCTAGGTGACAAAGATCTTAGAACTTTTTCAACCACAACAGCTTCTTTTATTTCTTCACCCAAATTTTTCAAACAATTAACAATCTCATCTACACGGAGAAAATAGTTAGCCACACTTTCATCATTATACATCTTGAGATTTTCATATTGAATCCTGAGGGTTTGAAGTTTTGCACGTTTTACCTGATCATCTCCTTCATAGCTCAGGACGATCTTGTCCCATATTTCTTTTGCGGATTTATACTACATAACTTTCACAAATTCTGATTGAGATAGGCATCCTAGAAAAGTAATGACTACCTTTGCATTTGTTTCATATTTTTTTTTCTCTGCTGGATCTGTAGGAGTAGCTGATGGAAAAGTATACTCTGTTTCTATGATGTCCCAAACTTCAGTACCCAAAGATTGAAGATAGGCAGTAACTCTTACCTTCCAATATATGCAGTTTGTCCCATCAAAAATCGGTGGCCTGATCGATGCTTCCCTCTCATAGTTGCTCATGATGATGGATCTTCCTTCAAGTGATCAAGCTCCTTTAGAAGGACCTGCTCTGATACCAATTGTTGGAAATAATACTAAGAGGGGGGGTGAATCAGTCTTGTCAAGTTCTTTTAATAAATCTTCCTTATTTACACTTTGAATTATTTTTGCATGTCAGTACCATAAAATAATGAGCATAAACAAGAAAACAGATAGTCACACCAAAGAACACCAGATGTAAGGTGGAAACACAATGTGGGTGAAAACCACCTGCTGCAATATGTCTCTATCTTCCTTCAAATTAGAAACTTATTTTACAAAGGTTTTGTACTGGTGCAGTCCTTTACCAGTACACAGGCTGCAACCTGCAGAGCGCTACAACCCTCTCTCGTTTTCTAGTCTCTCCTGGAAGGGAGCTACAACCCCCTACTTCTTTTCTTTTAAGGACCACTTTTCATAAATTTTCAAACTAGATCCATGAACATCAAGAGATCATCAAGTACAAGTAAATCACCCAGTCAACTGTAGCAACCAGATCAACAGTAACAGCAAACTAAACCCAGAACACCTTATCAACAGAAAAATTCAGGCAGTAAAAGGTCTTAAGACAGATACGCAGTTTTTCTTTCTCTGGTCTGCGTGCATACACACTTCACCTTCTGCTCCCCTGCGTATACCCGCAGAGACCCTTCTGCTTCACCGCGTACCCCCGCACTATTTCTTCAATCACACTGCGTACTGTTACTGCAGGCACGCACCCACAGACACTATCGCGCCGCGTACTGCTACTATAGCCACGCACCCACAGATGCTATCGCGCCGCGTAGCTACGCACCTGCAGCTTCTGAAGTGCCGCGTACTTTCCCTGTGCCTACGCACCTAAACCTCCGTCGCGTTGTGTACCTACGCGCTGCGCCTTCTTCTGCTCTGCGTACCCACGCACTTCTCCTTCTTCTTCTCTGCGTACCCACGCACTTGCACTGTTAATCACCTGCGTACCTCTGATTAGGGCCGAAATGGCAGTCCCCCAGTGTGCCACCGACAGTCAGATGCTCAGATCTGATCATGCACTCAGGAGATCACCCTTCATAGATTCGTTTTCAACTCACTTTTATATAGATCAAGGTTTTGAAAAATAACCCAATATTTCAGATCTTAAGATATTCAATTTGCAAAAGATGCTTAAGCCAAGTGATCTCCTTCCCTATTTATAGTCAAGCCCTTATTCACACCATGGGACAAAACCATCAATAATGAATACAAGGGATCCAAACCGGGGCTAAAATAGATCCTATACCACGGGCCAAAACCATAGCATCAGAAAAGGCAGGCTAAATACCACGAGCCAAACATAAGAAACCCCACGTGAGCGTGCTTCACTGCCTTGAAGTGTGTGCACTGGGGTCCACACCTTCTGAACAGGTAACCTGCGGGTATGACCACACTTCCTGTATGGGTAACCTGCGGGTCCGCACCTTTTGAACCATTCACCTGCGAGCCTCTTAATTTCCATCATTTTTGAGAGCCTGAACAGACCATTGCCACTTGAGTGAGTTGCCATCAAGTATAACACCTGTATCATAGAGCCATACCAGAATCATAACGCCAACAGTTTTATGATTTTTAGGCCCCCTGATATAGATCCCTACAATCTCCACAAAATACCCAAAGAAATCCACTCTGATACCGAATGACCTGTAAGCTAAAATGGATATTCTGCTGGATATTTTCTCATATGAGATCTGATAATATTATATTAAAAATCTGAGATCCTACACTATTATGATTTTATTTAATTTCTAGATATTTATATTTTATTGTAATTAGTGCACGCATATAAAAGTAAATTATGTAGAGAAGTAAATAACGACAAAATAATCTCACACACACATAAGACACAAGATATGATCTCTGGGAAACCCTTGCAAGATGAAACGCAACTAGAAGGTGAGGTTGTTTCATTCTCTTTCTCTGTTTGGAAATATGGCTACAAGTATAAAGAAGTAATGCCTATGGCCCATTTGCTGTAATGGTGCAAAGATCCTCTCTGTGTTCTCTACTTCTTATCTCTCCTAGCTATCTTTTCTCATTTATGGAAAAAATGTGTGCAAAATAATGGAATGCCTCTTCTTTCTCGTGGCCTGGTTATGACATAGCCCGATAGACTACTAGTAGTTATAATCTTATTTCGTCTATGTTATTGTTTTCCATCGACCTCATGCTACGACATCATAAAAATATAAATCTAATAGATTGTGATACATATTGCTCATTTCCTATTTCTAATCCAGATTACTTCTATTTCTCCACATTTTATATCTTCCTCCAAAAGTGACCTCCAACTATGGAGTATGGAAATTGCTTTCTTATGTTATAGGTTGGATTTTCATCAGCACTTTCACTTTCTATATTCAATTTGTATACAAGTCTCTTATCAACACCCACTTTCTATCAACATCACTTCATTTTATAAAAATCTTATCCTGCCTTCTTTTTTATTTATTTATATCTTTTATTTTTTAATCCATCCATTTATTTCCATTTTCCTCTCAAATAAGCCAAGCTATTGCGACAACGTCAAACATTCATCAGATGTTTGATGAACAATAAGCAGCTTAGAAACTATGATTAACTTTGGGGCACCTAGCGTAACAAATACCAAAAAGATGAGAACTAGTTAGTAGTTTTTGATGAGATAATTTTTTAATCCACTTCACTGGTTTTACCGGTTAGATTTATACACCATATGTAGTAGCATAAATTAACTTTAATGGAAATCAAAGGTTTATAATTCACTATGTCCTTTTTTGTGACAGCATGAGTAGTGTAGGGCTATGTATATAACCTTTTTATTATATAGTTTTATACGTGTGAAGTGAATTATTCACCTAGAAAAGGAAATGAATATTGGATTTTCCTACAACGAAACTGCATTTATTCAAGTGATCCAACCAGAGTGGATCACTGTGAAAATTCAAATCCTTCTCCTAAAACTAATACAGATAAAGATGAAAAATCGATTTATGGCACAACATATAATAAAAGGTTAAGGAACATTAAAAACTATCACACTTGACATGGATTCACTACTTGGATTGACCCGACCTTGATAATAATATTTCATGGATATCTCTTCTCAATATAATAATAAATTAATAGGAAATAAACTATGCAATTTAAAATAAGGCATTAATTCAATGTCGATAATACAAAAGAAAATATAAATGTTGACTTCCCTTTAAGGCCTCAATTTAATTTAGCTAAAACAAAATAGTTAATGATATATCATATGTAACTATTCAATGAATATGCCTTCTTTCTTACTATTGACATGTAAGCTCTAACTACTTGGTGGAAATATTAGAGATGGAATGAAGTATTAAAAGGATATGGACTAAATTAATTTGTTGATAATCATTGGGGTTTTGAATCTATTAATTAGAAAATGAGAATATTGTGGATATGTGTGTATTTTTTATATAACTAGCTTTTCGATTTGTATGCATTGGCTGTAATGGGAGGTTATAGTGGGGATACGAGTGTTGGTGGAGCAATTTATGAGAAAAATGAAGTGATTATTTGTATTTACTTTACATAGTTATTTTTTTTTATAGCGTTAAGGTCTATAGTATTTTAGTTAATAGTTTTTTATTAAAGAATTAAATTTGGAATTTGGAAAAATAGATTAAAAGATTTTAGATGTACTTATTCTTAATAATCATATAATATAATAAAGTTTGTTGAAAAATATTTAAAATATAACTTTAAGTATTTTCTAATATTTTCTAATTTAAGTTTAATTACTTTTTACATAACATATTTAATTACTATTACCATTAATAATATTATTTAAAATATTTGTAAATATATATTAAAATATATAATATATTTTTTTAAAAATATTTGTAACTATTAATTAAATTTATATTAAACTATAATTTTTTGTTAATAATATTGTTAAAAAATTATAAATTATCAAGAGAATGACATGAGTATTTTCTTCCCTATTGTTTGGAGGCCTTATATAAGCAAAGGGAACACTTTTTTTGTATAGTATTTGACATTGGATAGCTCCAATATCTTTGAGTGACTGAAGATCAATGCCTTTTGTAAGTACGATTAATTCAAAAAATTTTGAGTTTTGCATTTTTTTAAATTAAGATGGATACAAATTCTATGTATGGGTCCATGAAAAATATATTGTTCAAAATTTTTAAAAATATAATCCAATTGAATGGTGTGACTATTTTCTTCCATATTGTTTGGCGGCCATATATCAAGCTGAAGGAAAGCACTTTTTGGATAGTCTTTGATATTGGATAGCTCCAATATCTTTGAGTGACTCATGATCAATGCCTTTTGTGGAGAAAAAGATGAATGATTTAAACATTTCTGGGTTTGTCAATTTTTGTAAATTAACATGGATACGAATTATAGGTATGGGTTCATGTGTTTAATTATTCCTTTTTTGTTATATTAAATAGAGATAATCTTTTTTGTTATATTGAATAGAGATAATCTATTTTATGGGAGAAAATATGTTAGACTCTCTACTTGTTTATAGTTAGGTTGAACATAATTACAAAGATTTTTTTGGAAAAAATTATATATTTAAAAATAAGTATAATTAGTGTAAGGTTATCTGAGTAGAGTAAAGCTTTAATTTATGTTAGGTTATATTTACAAATATATTAATATAAAATTTTAGGTGTGAAATTCATAAATTTATTTGTTTTAAATTATATTAAAGATATTGGGGTTGATTCCAATATAATAATAAGAAGAAATAGTTATGATTAAGTTAAATATTAAATGAGTGTATAAAATTATGTCATTTTTATAACAAGAAATTTCATTTTCTATAACAATTTGACTAATAAAATATATGGGGTATTATACCTCAATATCTTATAAATTTAAACTTATTATCTAACATGAAAAAACATATTTTCTTAATTACTAAACATACTCAAACTAAAAAATAAAAAAAACAAAAAACAAAAAAAACTTTATTAATACAAATTACACTAAAAAACACACCACTAATAACATCCATCTAATCACTCATATACCCTTATATATCATAAAAATCCCCTCATTTTCCTCTTAGATATTTGGAATTCTCCACATTTTCTTGAAACACTTTTCTTAGTGTAGCATCTCCATCAAATCAAATTCCCTCATACTCTTGAAACCCTTTTCTTCCAGCAAAAACTTCATTAAAACATACATTAAAATATAATCCCGTTGCTAAAAATATATCATTTCACCTCATCTTCCTCCTCGATATTGTCAAATTCCCTTATCTTCATGAAACCCCTTCCTTCAAAAAGCAACTCTATTAAATAAATAATGATATATGAGAATATAAACGTGTTGCTCAAAAGACTATCATTTCCCTTACACACAAGAAGAGCATCCCCTTGCTCAAAAGACTATCATTGCTGATCCTCAGCAGAACAACATTGGTTATTGGGAGAAATGGTTTTTACCTTACCTAGGAATTATCCATACAGCCAGCCCTTATCTATTCTACGTAAGCCAATTAATTTTTAAGTATGTGTTTTTATGATAAAATTTAGGTGTCGCATAAATTTGTATTTTTTCTTATCATCGTTTTGAATATGGTGGAAGTTTCATGTGTTACTTCAACCGTTCATTAAAGTTAGCATGAATATATACTTATTAGCCTCTATAGATATCTTTTAAACTATTTTTGGGATAGAGAATTCATATATTTTTAAATGAAAATCATTAGTATTTATATACTATGTCTTAATTTAAGGTAGAAATAGATAACTATTCAAATTATCATTATCAAAATTATTAATATGGTTGATACAGACTATAGACATATAAATAAATTTTTCACCAACACATATAAATGAAAATTCTAAAAATATTATACAATTAAAATCTTAAAATTCCTAACTAATAGCTAAATCTTAATCTTTCAAATTTTCATAATTTAATTCAAAAATATTTCTCCAAGCCTAAATCAAAATAAGTTCAAAGATATGAAAACATGCATATGAATACGAATATCAGTACTCCATTTTTAAGCCCTGAACTTATTATCAATATGAATATTACGCCAACAACGACGACAAGAAGCAGCCCATAAGTTATTTAACCTAACATAAATAAGTAGCATTATAAAATAAGTTGTATGCCCTAATCGGAGACATTAACCTCCAAAATGGCTTATGTCATTCAAATTAAAAAAATGCTATGACAGGGATGCACACAAGAAAAGTTCATCTAGATTCTTATGCAAAAGAAGATCCACAGATCTCATATATGTAGCGAATAAAAAAGTCGAATTTAAAACATTCAGTGCTATGCTTCTCCCTTATGTTCTTTCGTCCCACATAATTCAAATCGATCGCGGTTACATTGAATCAAAATCAAATGATACGATTCCAGTCAGATTAATGGTGGTCGTTTAACCGGAGAACAAATAAATTATATTTAAACTTAATAGGTTATTTTTCGGTTTGAAATTTAAAATTTGTTTAAATATTTTTATATTATTTGTTAGATAACGTTTTAGATGAAATTTTTTTTCATGAAATCAAATTTAGTTTATTTATTTAAATTTCAAAATTCCTCAAACCTAATTTAAATATAGATTACTTTTACAAAGTAAATATGCTAAAAACATTTCTAAACTTAAATTAAATATAAATAACGAAAAAACATAAATCTATAAGTCATCTTGAATATATATGCTTTTAAATCCACCATTGCATAATAAATAAAACTATATATGGCGTGGGATGAAATCTCACCAACCAAAGATCTTGGGTTCAAATATTGTACTACCCTCCCCATTAGCACGTGCTTAATGACTATAAATCGAATAAAAGAGCCATACAAACTAACAAAAAAAACTATATATTTTATTAAAAATTCAATAAAATCATTATTTTAATTAAATAAAAATTATGTCATAATAAATTATGTTTTTCTATATTTAAAATATATATTATTAACATTTTCATATTTAAAAATAAATATATTAATTAACCTAAATAGATACTTTTTAACTATTTAGTAAACCACTAAAATACACTTCATTGAAAACTCAGAATTGATTTCCCATTTTAATTTTATACAAATTTCATTAGAATAATACTATTATATTATATATATATATTTATGGTATCAAAAGATAAATATATGGGAACAATATAAAAAGAGAGTTCATAACTAAGTTGGATTTAATTAAATTGAGGATCATCATATCAAATTTATCAATCATGTTTTAGAAAGGTTGTTCAAATAAACTCAATGTCCTATGCAGGGTAGGAATTTGGATTTCTCTTTACCCATCATACAATTTTTTTTTGACGTTTTGGGTCCTTATGCTTCCCGTCAAGAAACGTTATATTAAAAATTTTACCCTTCAAGAGTGATGTTCTCATAATAAATTAACCCTTCACTAATAAAGTTTTGATTAAAAAATTACCATTCAATAAAATTTGTCTATTCACTTATTTTTTTTCAATTACTAATTTATTTTATATTGGTTAAACTACTCTATTTTAAATGGAATTAATAGATAAATAAGCTTAATTATTTCGTCAACGTGTTTTTCTAAATATTTTAATGTCCTGAAAATAAATCAAAGTATTCTTAAAATTATATAAAAGTCTCTCAAAAAATTTTAATTATATAATAAATCCCTAAAAAAATATAACTCAAATATAGTTTTTTTAAAATTAAGTTTTCACATTTTTAATGATTAATTTTTAGATGAGCAATATAGAAATTTCATTTAAAATATCTGCCATTCAATAAATACTTGTCACTTTACGAGATTTAAATGAAATTTAAAATGATAAAATTTAAACTAACCAAAACTATCAACAGAAAATTTTCATTGTTAAAATCTCTATCAATCAACAAAAAAAACTCACTTTACAAAATTTAGAAGAAATAAAAAAAAAAAATAGAAAATAATTCACACTAATTTTTCTGTAATGAAATTCGATCATTGTGACTGGCCATGAAGCTTTTCATCGAAACCATAACAGTCAATTTTCTATTTATAGAAGCGTTCGAGGCGCTGCTTCATTCAACGAATTGACCGGCCGCGTGCCTTTTTGGTTGTGCTTTCAAAGGCCGAGAGCAGGTCCATTTGAAAACAATTTGGTGGCTTTAATTTGAGATTGAAAATGGGCTGGGTCACTGGTTTTAATCACCCGCCTGGCAATGATGGCAAACCGGATTATGACAGAATCAAGGTATTCGCCGTAACATGTTTTATTGTGGTTGTACTGACCTTTTTGCTGCACGTTTATGCCAGATGGATTTGGCTACAATCTTGCATACCCGTGTATAAACCTTCCTTAACCGAGCCAATACTCCACATAAACCAATCTGAAATATTTGAAGTCCCTTAGTCTTATGCGCATGAGGATTACGCATACCCTCTTCGTCCTTCGCACTTCCCTTGTCTCTTATGCAAAGAGCTCGTCAAGCGAAATTCGATGAGTGAAATGAGCTCTTCCTTCACTCATATATATACGTTTCCTTCCTCATGTTAAGGGGTTTCTTATTCATGGCCGACCTCCCTTTATTACATGTAAAGCCCACGTATATCATACATGCCCCACATAATTCATGTCGGCTTTAGAATTTAGAATTTAGCATATTTTCAATTAAAAAAACTTGCCCAGAAAATACCTGCTGTATGAAAAATAAAGGGGCGTAAGTTGTAACTATACCAACGCTGATTAGAATTTAGCATATTTTCAATTAAAAAAACTTGCCCAAAAAATACCCTGTTATATGAAAAAACTTGCCGCGTAAGAACGTTTGGTGCGTAAAAACGTTTTGGAAAAAGTTCCAAACGTCAAAAATCCGTCTTTAACTCTTCCAGGCACGTCACTCAAAACGGGGAATGACAAATTCTAGCCATCAAATACGTGCAAAAAGCCTTATGACGGGCAAAATGCCCGTCAAATTCCATCCCTGGTCCTATGATGTTTATTTGTTATTAAAAAAGTTTTTCTTGATAATGGGCTAGACTAATTTTTAGAGTAGATTGGAAGATCTAAATCTTCCTTTTAATTTGAGAACTATTACAATAATATTGTAGAATAACAGTATTGTCACCTATAAAAATATTGAAGGCTACTTTGGAAAAATTCATTGCAAGTTATGTGTTAGGAAAACTTGTCGTTGTTAGCTACCCTTTATAGCATGTACATTAATGAGTTATAGGGATGCTTGGAAAAATAACTCGGTGTTAAGATAATTCTCATTAGCATAACCATTATTCTTTTAATTACATTAATGATATATTTCTTATGATAAGGAGTCTTTATGATCATGACAAGTGATTAAAAGTTTATCAATGATTTGTGCTACAATACGTGTATAATTATTAACAATGACAAAATGTTATGATAATTAAATCCAAAAATATCACTTGCACCATTTTTATGGATAACTTCATACAGGTATCTCAAAAATAATCTTGATCACAAACTTAACTTCAAATTTAACGTTACAAGAAGGGTAAATTGATGGTGGAAATTTATTATGGAGTTGAAAATAATTATAAGTCAAAAAATCTTTATCTATAAGATAAGAATAAACTCCTCTTTAATACTATTGTAATTCTTGTTATCTTGTACAATTGTGAAGTTTGGGGCTGCAACAACTATATATAATATGGTCGAATATAGAGAAATTGCAAAAGCATGCCATAACTTAAATAATCTTAAAATTGAAGGAAATAGACTCTCTTGCATTTTATAGGAGTTATTCATTCTCCCATTAATACCACGTCTAAGACTAGGTACCTAATATAGAAGAACAATATAAAAAGCATGGAAGAGAAGTGGCTTCCTCGAACTACTTCAAAGTCTATTAAAAACTAGCTATGAATTAAGCAAGGTTAGAATAATGATGGAGAGTCTTCCATAAACCATTGGAAAATAAAGAGTCACTATCTATAACAACATTAACACTAAAAATATCATTACATCTAAATTTAAGGAGAAATTATTGTGGAATACAAAATTATAGGTTAGAATAAATTTATGATAACTTAAGGAGACAATCAGTTATAATTTAGAGGATCAAATTTATCTCTATTTTTGGACTACTTCTATAAGGAAATCAACATTGCCAAAAAAACAACAAACTTTCATGAGTTTCACAATCAAATTGAATATTAGACAATTCATAAAACATCATAGGCTAAAGGAAGATCAAAATTATCTCTTTGTTTGTATTACCATGTAGAAAAAAACCAATATTTCTAAAGCACACAAACTCTAGTGGGCTCAAATAGGGTATTAGAAAAATTGTAAATAATTATAGGTTGAAAGAATTTTTCATCTTCATGGCACTAAGAAAATTAGAATAAAAATTATTTTATCTTACACTATTACACAAAAACCCACTTTAAATCACAATTTCGAAATATTTTCTACAATATTAGATTTCCTATTTTTAACTATGAAAACAACAACAATTTAAAAAATATTTTTTAAAAACATTTTAATCATATAAATAAACTTTTTAATCGAGAAAAATAATTTATTAACTTTGTGACACAAGAAAATTAGTTTTAGTAAACACTCACTAGCACTACTACCACCACCTCTACCGCAATATTATATAGACATTATTTTATTTGGTATATACTTATCATAAATTAAAACTATATTTATAATGTGATTTATACTAAACTAAAATGTTTTGATATTTACTTAAAAAAACATATACATATACATAGAATTGTACCACCTCTACCAGAATATAAATAAATATGATTTTATTTAGTAAATTCTCATCATAAATTAAAACTATATTCATAAAATAGAGTATAAGGTATTCTGAAATTTATAGAATATATTGATAATCCAATTCACAAAAATGATAAATTATTGATTAATTTTATTATTTTTTAATGCGTAAAGGTATAAGTTAATGAAATTATAATGATTTTGGAAAGCTGCTTTTTATAATTTTTAATGAAATTCTAAAAAATTGATGAGTAACCTTGTACCTTCTTATGCTACAATATATCATATGAATTTTAATGGACCTTCATCATCATTGTATCATATAAGATATATTGTTTTTATAATGATGCGGTAAGGCGTTGTTCTTTGAAAACAATTCCCCCACCTACCACTCTGTATAGCTCTGCCACGTAGGATAGGATTGAATGTTAGACTATTAGAGATTTGTGTGCCGTCAGATTAGTAGTTTGAAAAAACAGTTAATGGGCTTTAACAGTTAGAATCGAAATGATTATCTTTCATTGCATTTGCTTCCTTCAACGGTCCTCTTCCTGGATTGCAAACTGTTGCCTTGCTCTCTTTGCCGGCAATCTTCCTTCTTCTGTCATTAAGAAGACTACGTTCCTTTGTGAGGTGCCTCAAGGCTTTTTGAGAAGGCAGCAAGCAGGATACATATCTGTTGCGAGCAGATAAATAATGAATTATGTATTAATGGGTTAATGCGAGGGGTTGGATGATGTGAAAGACAAATAGAAGGTTATAAAGTAAGTAGTTGTCTGGTGAATATTATTGATTGAAATGCATTGTGCCCATTTAAGTAGTTTACCCCAAATATCATTTATATCATTTTTGAAATGAAGGAAAACTCCTTCCATATAAAAAAAATTAATAACTAAAAAATAATAATTAGAAATTGGTCGATTCACTGGATCCGAGTTTTTTTCTTTCATTTTAATATTTTTTATTTAATTTGAAAATAATATTTTTATTATTAGATTTGATCTGTAATATGCATTGCTAATATTAAGTTTCAGGAGATATATGACCATTTTAATATTTTTTTAATAAATTTTGAAAATATAATTTTTTTTTTAATTGAGATTTGGTTAGTGCGTTTGTAACATTAAATTTCCAGGAAAATAGTGACCCACACAATGGTTTGCAAGTGATAAATTTTTAATATTTTTATTAATTTGAAAATAAATTTTATTTTTAATTGAGATTTGGTTAGTGCGTTCAAACATTAAATTTTCCAGGAAAATAGTGACCCTACAGTGGTTGCAGTAATAAATTGTCGCAATAAAATAAAAAATAGTAACTCAGAAATCCATTTGCAACAATTTTGTAAAATTTCTCTGTTAAAAGATGTAATTTCTTCGTTATAGAACTAAAACATGATCAGACTATGTTGCCAGGCAATATTTGTTCCACTGTTGCATCTTTTTCAAATCGATTTTGTGGTCTAATACTTTCAGCTCATAATTGACATGTTAAAATGATAGGATATACTCACACCCACATTAGAAAATGTGCTTGATACATGTATATATCTGAGTTCTTTTCTTCTTTCAAGGAATGACCCTACCATAATCATCTATTTTATAAAGC
Organism: Pinus taeda; assembly: GCA_000404065.3. Taxonomy (NCBI): domain Eukaryota; kingdom Viridiplantae; phylum Streptophyta; class Pinopsida; order Pinales; family Pinaceae; genus Pinus; species Pinus taeda. Next base: position 41,497 of record APFE030550893.1, read on the forward strand.
CACTTATTCACATAATTCAATAGGTCATTTGATGATTTTGCATGGCAATGATTTTACTATTGTTTTCTTCCTATTCATCGCGTAGTTGAAGGAGTTGGAAGTAACGGAGGAGGCTTTTTCCGCCATGGAAACTAATACGAAAGTTGTTCAAAGGATCCAAAAAGTATGGTTTCCTCAGCAAAGGTTAGAGAAATCATTGTTTTATAAAGAAGCTCTCAAACAAGTGCAGAATCCAGAAATAGTTGCCCACATAAAAAGGGTGATAGCCACATCCCCATCATTCACAGTTACAACTAGTCCTCTATGGCATTGACCTGCTGGAGCCTATCGAGGAACATCGCTTGAGAGAGTTTATGTATATTGTAGTTGCACGCAGTTGACTTTTGCCATTTAAATGAGGCAGAAATTTGAATGGAATAGTGATATCGTTGTGTACTATCAGCTTGTCTTCATTCGACTAAATTGCCATAAATGCCTCGGCTGTACTTGTCTGTGTCAAGGAATGTATTTGTCTATGTCAACAAATATGGCAGACGGACAGTCGATAGACCAACCTTATTTTTCTAGCTTAGTTTAATTAGGGGTAGAAAGTTAAGGAAATTCTAGTTATATTTAGAGAAAAACTAAACAGGATTTTTGTAAATTCAAGTTATAGTTGTTAAACTTCAAAATTTTAGATGTCTTAGATATTTTTAATGCTGCTAAATGTATTTCCACCATCAAAAACATGATTCAAATACTACCTTTAAAAAAAAAATTGAATATTTTTACGCAATTCTAGTTACTTTTAACTCTCTCCGCAATTCATCAGCCTCATTAAACGATTCCATTTTTCATTGCTCACTTCCCAAATTCTGTCGCCGAGAACATTTTGAATGCAAATAGAATACCTGCCAATTTAAATAAGATTATCATATTAGGTAACAGTCTCAGCAGAGCAAACTATTTTTTTCCGTGAGAAAATTTTTAACATCGGTTTACCCAAATTCAATCATTTTAACATAGTTTTACCCAAATTTTTTTAATGTCAAAATTTGATTTTTGATGTTTAAATTAAATTTTTGTTACTTATCTAATTCAAATTATGGAAAATCTCTAAAATACTAAGGTTATAAAAAATTCACAACTCAAGTGATTCCAACAAATCTTTATTTTATTCCTAACCATTAAACAGGGAAATAAACCAGAAAAACCTCTGAAACATCTAATAAATAAACCATGTCTTTTAACATTCTCTGCAAAACTAGATTATACCTGTACCTTTAACTCATCTTTGACCATAGTATACATGATGCAACTTTCCAACTAAGCTTGATCTCTAAAACATCCGATCAATAAACTATCTTTTAACACGATTATACCTATACCTTTTAACTCATTTTTTACCGTAGTATACATCATGTAGCTTTCCAAGGAAGCTTGATCAACTTAATCTACTCATTAACAACATCCAAGGAGCACACCATTAATAACATTGGAGTCGTGCGAGCTTTCTCTTCTTAGTTTTTCAAGTCCAACCATTGTCTGATGGCAAGGAGCATTTTGATACTGTTTTCCGCAATCTTGGGGCTCTGGGACACAAGTTGCTATAGGGCAACCCAGGCTTTCACAGGTAGTGGCTTCATTACTATGGCTAATACATGTAAGGAATGATGGGGCACATTACGGACATCTTTTGCAAACAAATTCCTCAACACTAAAGAGGGTAATGGAGGGCTAGACTCCTCCGTCATCATTGCCTATGCCCATTGAAGCCATGACCTATGCAAGCTTCAAGTGAGTCAAATTTTCCGCGTACTATTGGACAATGCAACACTCACGCATGCGGCAAAACAGTGTCATCCTGAATTGTGGTTTCGGAGGGGCGTGTTTACCTCCTCCAAAGTCGACGAGTTGGTGTTTATGAGGTGATTTGAGATTATCAATTACCTAAGCACCACCAGCATAGCATGACCAACATAGACTGCTTCGAGAATGTTAGAGTATTAGCCGCAATGGTTACAGGTACTTGTCACATATTTTACTTAGGTTTTGTGATGAACATACTGCTTCGCAGGGAGCACAACCATTGTGATATCAGCAATATCTATCATCTTCAATGATTTGAAAAATGTTCAATATCCTGATCTAGTGATTAATTCTTCGTTGATATCCATTCGAACGGGTTTCAAATTCTCCCAATTCTAAATTGTCACTTAAAGTCTATCGATGTAAAAAGTGAAGGTGAAGTCAACTACTTTAACATTTATGTATTTCAACCAAATTATTGTTAGGATATTCTGACACATAGGAAAAGGTTAAATGTAACCTGACCTAGTGTAGAGTTATGTAAAATGTGTTTTTACTATGTACTTTTGTAACTTACAATCTGATAGTTACGATATGTAGTGATGTGATAGTTCATTCTCTCCTCGATATTACCAACACTTATCCATGGCTTAACAGCGGATTGGTCCATGATATCTATTTAAAGAGCATGGAAGGTCATTTGTATAGTAATTTTTCATGGGAGAAGCTTATGTAAATTTTCATTTTATATTAATAAATTCCCTGAAGTGGTCGTGTTCACTCAGGCCATGGACTGTTTCCCTCTTTGAGTGTTTTAACCATGTCGACAATACTGGTACATTGATCTGTGATTTGTTTGTGAGTGGTGTCCTGATTGTTCTATCTGAGAAACATACCCTGTAAATTCCTACATGGTCTTAGAGCTATTTGAGGGTTGCATCTATTGGTGACCTAAATCTGAAGCCATTTGAGCTGCATCTGACTGTCGTTTCCTATATCTATTGTTGTTCACTACTTTTGAGCTGAGAGTACTGCTCTATTGTGTTAGGAGCATCCGTTCCAGTGAGAAACCCTTTTTGTTTTACGCAAAAATGTTTCTGGTAGCCTTAGCTATGTCATTTTTAAGATCTAGATGTATACAATGTTTATTTGTAGTTTCTAGTTATTTTATCTCTACATATTTCAGTTTATTTAGCTCTTTATTTTTTTATTACTAGATCTATAACTTTCATTTTTGTGTATGCTCTTTGCCGCCGCACCTTAATGTGATCTCGGATAATAAAAAACATTGAGGAAAATATTTAGTTTCTGGCTAAAGTTAACTTCAAGCCGTAAGGCTTATTTTTTTTGTATGTCTGTGTTGGGCTCTGTGTTTTTGTTTTGTAGGGAAAGAAGAGTTTTCTCAAGTAAGCACGCAACCCAAAGCTTCAATGACTTAAAAAAAGAAGTCAAAAAGACCCCTTCTTCTTTTCCAAAAATTATTAATCTTTTAATCTAGCTCACTTGGTCCAAAGCTACTTTATGAAAGTAGAGGTCTTGAGTTCGAGTCTTCTTTTTGTTGAGCTAATTATATGATGTTTGGAAAGGGGGTGGATTTTTTTTTAATATAACATTATCATACATTTCTGCACATTCCTACACTTCGTCGGCATCTTCATCAACTTTTCTTCAAAAAGCCAAAACTTCTTCATCTGGAAGCCGTTTTAAGAGCTATTTCTTTTAACCAGCATAATGTTTCGAGATCTTTCCATCGGAACACTTAGTTTCAACATCTATAGCTTTAGTTTCTATTAAAATGGAAATTCCATGCCAAGTTATTCTTGACAAAACCAACTACTCCCAATTGTGGCCTTACATTTTGAATTTACTTAGAAGTAAAGGTCTTTACAGAATAACCTCAGGCCAAGAAATCATACCGAAAGATGAAGATAAGGCATCCAAATGGAAAAATAGGCAAGATCAAGCATGTGGGTTGATAGGGATGTCTATTTCTTCAGACCTTAGATTCCATATCACAGAACTTGATACTCCCAATGAAGTAATGAAACATGTCACTAATGTTTTTGGAATTAAAAATGAACTTAGAGCCCATCAACTCGAAAATGAGTTGCTTACATTGGACCCCAATAATTTTTCTTCCATTGAAGATTTTTTGTCCAAGTTCAAGACCCTTATACTTCTCTTGGAAGGTGTTAATATTAAGAAATAAGATGGTAGCCTTATCTATTCCATTCTTAGTAAATTGGAACGAGCCTACTCTATGTTTGTTTCCACCTTCCATTCTACAAGAGAAGCCTTCATTTCTCAAGGACAAGACTACAAGTCCCCTTCTTTTGGTTCCTTTTGTGATTTTTTAATAAGAGAACAAGAAAAACTCTTACGCCTTGGTCTTCTTAATCTTAGAAACTCTTTTAAGAAATCCTTAGTAGCCCAGCAGAAACCAAATTCAAAGAATCCTCAGAGATTGTATCCTAAAAAGAATGGTCCTAAACCAAACAAGAGCCTTAAGCAATTTCACCCTCAAAATGAAAAATAATTTCAACAAAATGATAAGGCAAATAAAAACAATGGGAAGACGAATGATAGACATTGCCACTTTTGTAATCGAGATGGCCACTTAGAATCAAAATGCTTTAAGAAAATGGAAGCCTTGGAAGCAGCAATGAAGAAGCATAACATCCATTTGGAGCACTCTTCAACTTCTACTTCATCTTCAAGAATAGCACTTTTTGCATGTGGTTGTCAAGCATCTAGGTCTAGCTATGCACTAAATGTATCTTTTTCTTCTCATTCCCATGAGTGGCTCATTGATTATTGAGCTTCTTATCACATGGCCAAAAAAAAAGCCATGTTTTATTCTTTAAATGATTGTAACACCAAAAATATATATGTTGGTGATGATAGATCTCTAAGTGTTGTAGGGACTGGAATTGTTCATATGGATAATGGTCCATTTAATGATGTATTATGTGTTCCAACCTTATCGTGCAACCTTTTATCTATATATCAGATAACTCATTCAAGTGAAGGCAAAATCGTTGAATTTTCACCTCATGATGTTGTAATTAAGGACCTAAGAGATCCTAAACATAGTTTAGTTACTGGCATTGCTGACGATTCTACAAGGTTGTATAAGTTTAACAACTTTGATGATCAAATCTTCCCTCAATATTTGTTGCCCATAATGGTGAAGTGAGAAAACTTTGGCATGATCAATTTTATCACTTAAACTATCACTCCCTTTAATGTCTATGTAAAGAAAATATGGTGACAAGTCTTCAAAGGGTATCTTGTAGAGATGGTGTTTGTTCAGGATGTGTACTCAGAAAAAATCATCGGGATAGTTTTGAAAAACGTGCATCTTGGCATGCCTCAGCCCCTTTACAACTTGTGCATAGTGATTTATGTGATCCACTTCCAATTGTTTCATTCTCTAGCTACAAGTATTTCTTAACTTTCAATGATGATTTCTCCAGACGCACTTACGTGTACTTCTTAAAACTCAAGAGTGATGTAATTAACATGTTTTTGGCCTTTAAGGCCTTTCTTGAAAAACAATCTGGACATCAAATTCTTAAGCTAAGATCTGATAACAGTGGAGAATATGTTAAAAACAAATTCATCAACTTTTGCATTGGCAATGGAATTTAATTGCAACACATTGTTACATATACTCCACAACAAAGTGGTGTAGCTTAAAGGAAGAATCACACCTTAAAGGAAATGGCTAATTGTATGCTTCAATCTAAAGGACTTAGTCTTAATCTTTTGGCAGAACCAATTAACTGTGCAAATTACATAATAAATTGCACTCCTACTAAGGTTTTAAAGAGTATCACTCGAGAAGAAGCATGGAGCTCAATTAAACTAAATGTAAGTCACTTTCATGTTTTTAGATGTGAAGCATGGGACCATATTCCAGATGAGAAACATAAAGCTTTAGAACGTAAGAGTGAAAAATGTTTTTTTGTTGGATATTTTGAAGATGCCAAAGAATATATATTTATTCCACTTAGGTCCAAAACTGTTATTATTAGAAGATATGTAAAGTTTGCTGAAAATATATCATCCTATGAGCCTAGTTCGGTAGATGTGCCACCTCTCTCTATATCTTCTACTTTTGAAAATATTTATTCTTCAGATGATGAAATTCGGGATGAAAATCTTCCCCCGCCTTCTCAAGATCCTTCCTCAGCTCCTCAGCTTCTAAAATGGGTCCGTGCTATGCAGGATGCAGCGGGCACTCTTGCTGGTGATCCCACAGATCAGGGAAGTACACGTTCTTAGTTCGATAGAGCCTCCTCTTTACTGGCTCAAGCTTCAACGAATTATGATCCAAACACCTTTGCAGAGGCTTCAGGCCATCCAGATTGAGACACAACTATGAATGAATAATATCGTCCATTATTGGCAAAATGATACATGAGATCTTGTTCCTCTACCAAAGTGATGAAAGCTTGTTAGATGCAAATGGGTTTACAGAACCAAGTATGGACTAGGTGGGAAAGTTGATAAACATAAAGCTCATCTTGTTGCTAAGGGTTTTTCACAACTTGAAGGCATTCACTATACTGAAACCTTCTCCCCTGTTTCCAAAATGAACTCTATCTACCTTGTTCTTTCCCTTGATGCCTCTTTCAAATGGGAAGTCTATCAGATGGATGTTAAATATACCTTCTTGCATGGGGACTTGAATGAATAAATCTATATGGAGCAGCCTACTGGCTTTATACAAACAAACTCTAGCTTTGTATGTCAACTTGAGAAATCCCTTTATGGTCTCAAGAGAGCTCCTTGAGCTTGGTATGACAAAATGGATAGCTTTCCTTTAGAAACTAGCGTTTCTAATTGTCATTCTGACAATACTATCTACACGAAGAAAGTGGGCAAGTCTCTTATCATTCTTGTTCTTTATGTTGATGATCTTATCATCACTAGTAGTTATCCCAACCTTATAAGCCATGTGAATTCCAACCTTAAAAATAAGTATGAAATGACAAAATTAGCACACTTGCATTATTTTATTGGTCTTCAAGTCTTTCAATCCAAGGAAGTTATTTCCCTTTACCAATCCAACTATGATTGTGATCTTCTACGCCATTTTCACATGGAAGACTATAAGCCAGCCCCTTCTCCCTTTCAGTCTAGAGCCAAACTTTCAGTCACTTGTACTTCCCTTGAAGTTGGTGCTACCTTATACCGTCAACTTGTAGGAAAACTTTTGTATCTGACCCGTACTCGTCTTGACCTTTCCTTTGATGTTGGCCTTATTGCTCGGTTTATGCAACACCCACATGAAAGTAATTGGAAACCAACTAGAAGAATACTTCTTTATGTTCGAGGTACAGTCTAGTTTGGGATTCATTACAGTGCAAAAGCATCTCCTCCATTGGTTGGTTTCACTAATTTTGATTGGGCTGGCGACCCTGATATTCGGAAGTCTACTATAGGTTATGTGTCCACTCTTGGTTTAGGACCTATTACATGAGCTTGCGAGAAACAAAGTGCCATTTCTCTTTCTTCAATAGAAGCAGAGTATCGTGGTGTCCTAGAAGCTAGTAAGGAAGCCCTATGGCTTCATCAGATCCTGTCAAATTTTGGATTTCAGCAACAACATCCAACTACATTTTGGTGTGATAATCAAAGTTCCATTCAACTATGAAAAGATCCAGTCCAACATCAGTGTAGCAAGCACATTGAACTGCACATGCACTCCATCAGAAAGCTCATTCACGACCATGTTTTTGACGTGCAATATTGTTCAACAGATGATCATGTTGCAGACATCTTTACGAAGGATCTCACAAAGGCGAAGTTTACTAAACTTCGATTTATGGTTGGAGTTCAGAAAGTTCTCACTAAGGGGGGATAGGCTCTAATGCCTCCTTCCTTCTCCTATTGTGTCATATTTTTGCATCCTTCAATCCTATCCCAAGTTGTTCTTAAGGGGGGATGTTAGGATATTCCGACACATATGAAATAGTTAAGTATAACTTGGTCTAATGTAGAATTAGGTAAAGTGTGTTTCTTTACTATGTACTTTTGTAACTACAATCCAACGGTCACTATATGTAGTGGTCTGATGGTTCATTCTCTCCTTGGTATTACCAACACTTGATCTGTGGCTTAACACTCGATTGGTCTATGATCTCTATTTAAAGATCATGGAGGGTCATTTGTAGGGTAACCATTCATGAGAGAAGCTTATGTAAATTTTCATTCTTTTATTAATAAATTGCCTAAAGTGATCGTGCTGGCTAAGGTCGTGGATTGTTTCCCTCTTTGAGGGTTTTAAGCATGTCAACAATACGGGTGTATTGATCTATGATATGTTTGTTAGCAGTGTCCTTTGGTGTTTTGTCTAAGGAACTTACCCTGTAAATTCCTACAAGTATTCATAAAAATATTTTAATTTTTAATAAGTTATAGTTTTGTAGAAAGTGTTACTAATATGATGCCATCAATTCACATAGGATGAAGTCTTGGCATAGCGGATCTTTCTTAGAGGTTGTTAGCCTCTTTCTCACCAGATTGGTCTTCTCGTGAGGACAAGTTTAATGTGTTGGCTGGAATGAACGAATGCCCCTTGAAATTATCTAGAAAAGTGAGAATGAATTATATGCCAGTGCTCTCCTTAATGGCAGTGGTTACCCTCCTCATGCATGAGAATGAACCTTACAAGCCACCTTTAGACAAAAGTAAAGTTAAAAAGAAGCAGAGAGACAAACTCACAATGGCATAGTTCAGAGGTTTCTTAGGATAATGAGCCTCTCTTACTTACACGAGGATTCTCAATATGAAAGAAATAGAAGTTTTACTCGATGTTTCCTTTGTGTTCCTTAGTATGGAATGAGATATGTGATTTTAGTGAATTTTTAAACAACTTCATCCATTTTTCACTTAGAGTTCATGTAATCCATGTAGAAAAGTGACTTACCTCTTTCTACACCAATGTTTTTTCTTATATTTGTCTCGTTTTGTTCCTTAGTATGGCATTTAATTTTTATTCAGTCAAATCTGGATATGGAAAACTCCAATACGGTATTGAATAATAGCCCATATGGCCCCTTTGGAAAATTGTTTGCAAATCTGAAAGTCTCCCCAAAATCAAAGTCTTCATATGGACAAAGCTCAAGGGGAATATTCTCACAATGGACAATCTTAGAAAACGAGGCAGCCATGGTCCTTCAATATTCCCTTTTTGATTTAAAGTTGAGGAAACCATTCATCATCTTTTCATTTCAGGCAAATTCTCAAATAATTGTTAGCAAGCCTTGGTAGGTCCTATCCAAGTCCAATGAAATTCCACTCTTAGTATATGTATGAATTCTTTGTTAATTGGAAACCCAGTTATCCTTATTCTTCCAAAAACAAAATCATGCTCAAATGCTTCTCAACTAGCCTCCGAACTTTTTTATGTTAGCAACATTGGTTAGCAAGGAAAAAATATATATTTTGAAACAAAAAGGCAACAAGGAACAAATATATATGTCAAAGCAAAATGCCAACAAGGAAAAAATATATATATTTCAAAACAAAAAGCCTGAAACGAGGAATGCCTTGGCTAGCAAAAACTTGGAGTCTTTCCATGTAAACCATTTTCTCCAAAGGTAACAATAAAATATATACCAATCTATTATAAAATGAAGAGAGACATTCGTTCAACCTCATCTTGGATAGATCACCCCACATTTTCTGTCTACCCATGAGAAATTTTCTTAGTTTAGTTAATTGGAAGGTGTGTTTGAAAGGTCATACTTTCATGGATTAGCTAAAATATCTAAGGTTGACCTACCTCTTCTTTGATGGTGCCTCTAAATCAAATCTCAGTTGAGCTAGTGATGGAGGTTTCATTATCGATCATCTGGGATCAAAATCAGTGTCATTCGATTTGGGGTTATGTATTGAATGTAACAAAAGGGATGAGGCCTATGGCTTCCTTCTGGGTGTTTAGATCCTTTGTAAGCACAATTTCAAGAATCTGATACTGATTGGAGATTCAATTATCCTTATTCATTAGATGGTCAAAAGTATGATTCCCAAAAATACTAAGTCCCCTGAATTCAACATGAAATGAAGATTTTAGGAGAGATCTCCTATTATCACGTCTTCAAAGAAAATAATGGTAGGGTGGATGAATTGGCAAACAATGCACATTACAAATCTCAAGGAGAGGGATATATCAACGATGATATTTTTATCAAGTATATTCCCTGATTTCTTACTTGATCACATGCAATAAAGAACTACAGTCATAATCACTTACAAAAATTTTCCTTCCCACTTTGGCGACAGACCCTTCAAAAACCCTCAGCATATCCTTATCAGTGGAAGCTCTAATTTCTAAGTGAATAGGAGTATCTTGTTGAGAAATAATCCTTTGCAATTTACTCAGATCATAATTTTTCACTTGACTATTCATAGAGTTCTCGTGACTATGTCCTGCTCTCTCCCTTCCATAAAATCTCCTCATTTCTTCCCTTCCAGCACTATTCTCTCCTCCAGTGTGCAACCTCCCTCTAAGTCTCTTTCCTTATATTCTTATTTGTTCTCTATGCCCCAAGATGCTTCTTGTCTCTATTGTGGGTTCTTTTTAAATGGCAGTGTTGTGCTCCTTCTTCTCACTTTGCAACCCCATTACACTTAGCACCGTCAAAATCTCTAGAAACCTCAGTTCACCCCTCTTCCCTCTCCTCCATTCACCTAATGGCTTCGAATCATGGTTGTCCCCATTGTAGCTCCCTCAAAGAAGAAATTGAATAGGTAAAAACTATGCATAACTAGTGGCAGGAGAGTTGCTCCTCAGAGTTTGGGTTCTTATATCATTAATGCACCACCCTCAAAAATTATCTTGACATGATTTTCCAATGTTGCTCCCATATCGAACAAGCCCTAGACTCTCTGCAAGACATGTTTAAAATAAATTTGTTGAGAATTCAAGCTCTAACAATCAAAGCGGTGTACATCCACAAAAAGGGGGAAAATCCATCAACTAACAGTAGAAGGAGTAGACATACTAAACTCCAACCCAAACCCCATGACTTTTTTTCTCTCTAGTGTTTTATTTCTCATTATAGTGAAAAATGAACAATAAATGTATTCTTCTACTACAACAATATGTTAGAATATGTTAGAATCTACAAGTTAAATGTAGTAGGTTAAACAAGTATTTTCTAGTTTAACGTAAAAGGAGGAAAAAAAATGTATAATTTTCTCTACAAATCAGCTAGCTCACTAATATCATGTAGAAATTTCACCTGCAGATCAAACTGGCATATGCAATGTACTAAAGCATAATACTAAATGTACATCTACCATAAAATTTGCAGAAGCTAATCAACCATGAGAAACGTCAAGCATAAAGACATATAACTAATAATAAGGAATCAATCACACCTAACACAAAAGAATTTATCTGAGAAAAGAATCAACCTAAAACCCCATCTATGTATTATCAATCATGTGGAAATCCTCAACAACATACAAAAATAATTGGCTCAAAATCTATCCTGCTTTCTCTGTAGTCTGATGATAAAGCTCATGGACTACCTAGTCCTGTATATAAAGGCTGCACCCCGGGTTCAATCTCCTATTTCCTTCCGAACTTTTGATTGGTGTCTAATTACAAAACACATGTAAATTGGCCTAATCATACTTGTTGTCACCTCTGGTCCAACTGCGCAGTCATAGAAGGAAGAAGCTTCCTTCACCATGCAAGGAATAATTACTAGAAATATCTGAGCATTTGACAGTGCACTGTCCCACATCTGATCTTAATAGTATCTCTGTCAAAACTAACATGCATCAGTTATCCATGAGTGAATACACAATTATCTAAAAATAATAGTTGTCACATGCATGCAAGCATCAACAAACTATATCTCATTAATTTAAAAAATTGTTAAACTAATCTAACTAAACTTGACTAAGTTAAACTAAGTCAACTGATACTCTCAATATAGAACTCATCCTTAATTCATTAATGAGTGGAGCAAATCAATAACACATTCCCCAATTAGTGGAGAAATAATTGCATGTTCTCACAAAGACTTCAAGTATGAGTTTTCTTAACTAATTAACTCAAGGAGAATTAATTAATTAATATTCCAAAATGCTGGTAAGACCAAATTAGAATTTACTTTCTATAGATAGACCAGGGATTTCTATAAATAGAAAGGGACCCAAGAATGTTATTTTTAGAAGATGCTATTTTTAGCAGTTTCACCTCTCACCCAAGGTGGCCAAAATTCCACACTGGCCAAACTGTAATATTTATCAATTTCTATTTTTACATTTCTTGTTGCACACTTTTCAAGACTCCCTCTCAACAATAAAGGCTTCCTCTCGAACCCAATCCTGTAACTTTGGAATTTTCTGCATGCAACACATCTACCAAGTGTGGTTGCTCCAACAACACTTAGAACAAAAAAAACTCCCAACTGACCACTCTGTTGGGCTAGAAACATACTTTGATGTTGAAGCTCTACCTGTTGCTGACAAGTGCTCCCTCTCTGACCTTTGTGCTACTGCAACATCTCCATGCATCTTGCATTGTTGAACCATTCTCTATGGTACCTTGCACTGTGCAACATACTTGTGCCCCTTACATTGCTGCAGCCTTCATGCTCTGTGTTGTCCTGAGATTCCTTGCATCGTAGCTCTATCCGCCGCTCAATCCACATCTATCTCTACCCAATAAGTTAGTTCCAACTACTCCACATTGGGGTTCCCATAGCAAGGTCTCATCCAAGAGGTTGGGTGCCTCAAGGATCCTGCCCTTCCTCCTTAGGATGAGCACTCTATATCGCCCCACCTCCTACCTAGAGGTATGGCTGCATGTGATCCCTCTGCCCACCTGGCTCGAAGTTCCCCCCTACTAGAGGTCTCTACATGAGTAGATGTCTCTACTCGATCTCCACTCAGCTTCCCCTATTGTGGATGCTCCACAACCTCTTGAAGCTGCTGCACCAATCGTGGCTTCTCCATAATCATCTGAGACTTCTTCTGGTGGTAAATGTTGAGAGGTAACATACCATCCCCCTCAACCACCAAGTCTTCATCACTTTCCTTGCTTCTGAAGGCTTTACATGCATCTTGAACCTCGAGAGAATACAAGTTCTTGACCCGCGAACCAATTTGCTTCACCTGTCTAGTGATGATGTGTCTAAGGAAAACCTTTCCCTTATTGAAGACTACATCATAGCCTCTGTCTTCTAGCATCGCAATGGACACTAAGCTTCTCTTCAGTCCTGGTACATACTTGACATCAGTCAAGGTAAGGCAAGCTACATGCTCCCTTGGAAAAATAACTGTGCCTACACCTGAGACACTATACTTCTCATCATTACCCAATGCTATTAGTATTTGGAGATCTTTCTCCTCCAAAGTACTAAACAAACTCTTGTCACTAATCACATGGAAAGGAGCTCCATTATCAAGAAACCAACTACTTCCCATGATTGATGAAAGCATTCATGCGAAGAGTGTGAAATCCAACTCAAACTATGAAGCAAGTGTCTCACCTTTTGATCCTTCCTCGGATCCCTTCTTGGATTTCTTCTATGGACAATTTGCAGCATAATGGTCCACCTCAGGACAACGAAAGCATCATACTTTTGATTTGTCCACCTTCATCCCACCATTGGAAGCACTGTATTTGGAAAGAGAAACCTTTTCCTTCCCCTTCCTTTCCTTACTTGCTAAGGAACAGTTCTCCTCATCCTCCATTTATGAAGAACCGTCTTTGGTGCTTCGTCTGATCTCCTCTGGCATCAAATCTAACCATAGTCTTTCCCAATCTAGCAGTTTCTCCCTTCCATTAACCGAGTCCCAGTGGGCATGCTAGCCCTTAGGAGGGCTATGGAGTGCTAGAATCACCATATCATCACCAGCTATCACGACCCCTACACTTGCAAGCTCATCCCTACATGTGATGAGCTTGGTCAGATACATAGAGATCGTCTCATCCTTTACACACTTGATCTTTCGAAGTTTTTCCTTCAGTGCTACTATCTTTTTATCACTGCTATTTTGATATATATCTTTCAATTTTTTCCACATTGCAAATGGAGTCTCCTTCCCATGGAGGCTTGAGATAATGTGATCTCGCACTCCCTCGAAGGGAATTCTCCTAGCTCTAGACACACACTTCTTCCATCCTGCCAGTTGAGTAGCGTCAGTAGGCTTAGGGACTTCTTGATCAATGAAGTCCTTAAGGTCGTTATCTTCCAATATTGCCTCCATGCGATCCTTTCAGGCTATATAGTTTGAGCTGCCATCAAGGGCATACTCAAGCCTTAAACCATAGAACACCATTGATGAAATAGATGTGATAAGAACTTGAGATCTATATCCCGAATAATAAACTTGAAATTCCTTCGTATACATTGTTCTTCCTTGATCACCTGTGCTCCGATACCATGTGGAATTTTCTCTACAAATCATCTAGCTCACTGATATCATGTAGAATGTTCACCTGCAGATCAAACTATTATATGCAATGTACTAAAGCATAATAATAGATCTACATCTACCATAAAATTTGTGTAAGCTAATCAACCATGAGCAACATCAAGCATCAACACATATAACTAATAAGAAGAAGTCAATCACACATATCATAGAAGAATTTATCTGTGAAAAAAACTCGCCTAAAATCCCATCTCTATATTATCAATCAAGTGGAAATCCTCAACAAAATACAAAAAGAATCAGCTCAAAATCTATCATGCGCTCTTTGTACTCTGATGATAAAGCTCATGGACTACCTAGCCCTGTATATAAAGGTTGCACCTCAGGTCCAAGCTCCTATTTTCTTGTGCAGTTTTGATTGGGGTCCAATTACAAAAGAGATGTAAATTGGCCTGATCATAGCTGTTGTCACCTTAGGTCCAACTACACAGTCATAGAAGGAAGAAGCTTCATTCCCTGTGCAAGGAATACTTACTAGAAATGTCCTAGCATCTGAGAGTACACTGTCCTACATCTGATCTCAACTGGGTCTCTGTCAGAAATTACATGCATCAGTTATCCATGAGTGAATACACAATTATTTGAAAATAACAATTGTCACATGCATGCAGGCATCAACAAAATATATCTCATTAATTTAATAACTTGTTAAATTAATCTAACTGAACTTGATTAAGTTAAAGTAAGTCGATTGATCCTCTCAATATAGAACTCATCCTTAATTCCTCAATCAATGGAGCAGATCATGGACACATTCCCATTAGTGGATAAATAATTGCATGTTCTCACAAAGACTTCAAGTTTGATTTTCCTTAACTAATTAACTCATGGAGAATTAATTAATTAATATTCCAAGCTGTTGGTAAGACGAAACTCGAATTTACTTCCTATAGATAGACCAGGGAATGCTATAAATAAGAAGGAACCCAGAAATTCTATTTTTAGAAGATGTTATTTTTCGCTGTTTCACTTCTCACCCAAGGTGGCCAAAATTCCACACTGGCCAAATTGCTACTTTTAGGAATTTCTATTTTTACATTTTTTTCTTTTCAACAACATAGATCTAGGAGTTTTTAAAAGCATTCCATCAAGGTCTTAGCCTCCTTTTTTTCTCAAATGAATATATCATAACTGACCCTTTAAAAAAAAGAAAAAAAAGGCAATATTATTTATAAAGCAAATCAGCTTGTTTATATTGAGTTATATGTCGTTGTTTCAATTTGTAAATGAAGAACATATTTCAGAGAATTGGGTCTATTTGTGATTTCTCTAATGGAATATAAGTGATCCAACAATCAAACCGATACTCAACCTCGACTAAGGTATTTTTTTGTTCTTTTACAAAAAAAAATACTTTTTTGTTTTTAGGGATAATGGTCTCTAACAATGTCAATGGAATTTGAGATATTGAAAGTCATTTCAAAAAATTTATGAGTGATTTAACTTAGGATAATTGATTTTGTCTTTTGGAAATTGAGATATTGAAAGTCATTTCAAAAAATTTATGAGTGATTTACCTTAGGATAATTGATTTTGTCTTTTACAATTAAACTCGATCATATGTTATAACTTAGGTTATAACAAATTGAATTTGTTAATTCTGCTTTTTCTCTCAATTAAAGATTAAAAACAAAATCTTGCAAAACACTCATATTCCAAGTGTAGGATGACATGGTGCAAATTACAATATTGTTGGCCCATATGCATTCTAGTTTCGATTTACTCATCTTTTGTATTTTTCCCTTTTGTCTTGTGTTTGATTTATACAACGGAGAAACAAAGTTATTAATTTTTTTGCGTGCTTTTACAATGTTTGAAATTGTTGAATTGGTTTTGAGTATGAATCACATCCATGTTTTTTGATCCAGATGTTGTAAGAAGAGTAACAGTTTAATGCTACTCTTTCCCACACCACTGCCTTACTCTTTCCCACACCACTGCTTTAGGACATTTCCTTTACAATATTTAATGCAATTGCTAATTATAAAAACATGTTGTATAATTTCAAGAAACAACTTAACATATATTTTTTAATAATTCACTTTAATTCACTCAAAATGAAATATTGTATTTATTTATTTTCAATGGTAATTAGTTTTTAGTTTAATATGATGAATAAAAAAAAGGCAGCATGATCCATTTAAATCCGTGTGACATGGCTTTATATACCCATTCTCGCTGTCAGCACCCCTGTATAGTTGGCATAATTTGGCTGGCTGCATTTGGCCTACCATCACTTGTGCAATCATCCATTCCTCCCTCGTGTGAGAGCTGAACCATAACATGCAAAAACTATGGAATTTTTAGCTCCTGCAATCATTATTATTAAATACTACCATCTAGCTAGCCATTTCCACCTCTAGTATGCCGAGTATCATAAAGAAGCCTACAAAGACCCACTCGGAGATAGGGTGGGTAACATTCTCTCTCACTGGAAATTACATGGTAGAATTCTCCCTTCTCCTTCCCCATTCACATTGGTTTGAAAAATTAACACAGCTCTCAATGTGTTGGTGGGAAGAGACAGAAAGGAAAGTTTGCTAGCTACTGGGCCTAACCCCGCAATGTCAGATTTTTAGTGTTTCAGTATAAGTTATAATTATGTACCAGCCAAGAACAAATATATAAACCAAATTGAATTCATTTCACACAATTGATTGGTCACAATTGATGCATAGTTCTGTTGTGAGCGATGGAAAACTTCCTTGAATAGGTTCGTTTCTCCCTCCTTTCCGTTTAGCACAACTGTCTCTCCCAAACAATTGTTGTTTGAGTATGTCTCTCTCCACCCTACTACTTTCTTCCTATGATAGTTTGTGTAAATATTTTAACTCGTAACATTTAATAATAACTTGTTTTTCTAATAATATTGTTATATTCATTATTTTCATAAGATAATTAGTATATCAATAAGTATGTGAAGGTGGTTAGTGCATATAAAGTGTGCTTAATTATATTATAAAGAATTATGTTCAAAAATTTTATTACGAATGAAATACGAATAAAATATGATTTTTTTTTAATTTTTTTATTTTTATAGGTAGTTATATTACATGTGGAGTGGAGTGATTATCTTAGTAAGCTAGGGAAATCAGTAAGCTCACATCATTTCACTTCATAGAGAGATGTCATGCAATTAGCAAGTGGAAGTTTTGAGTCAAGTATAACTCAGTTTAATTAGTATGTTATTGGCTTATCATTGCATTCAATTAATACATTTTGTTATAATTTCACCTATAATCATCACAAAATGCATTTCAATTATGGATTATTCAACATTAATAATTGTTAAGAAATTTAGTCCTTGGCCTATGAATCTGATTATGAAGTCTATATTATTAGCCTTATCAAAATATGTATTCTATTGGGTAAGCTTTTCTCTCATCTATGTTTTGAATTGGAATCCATTTGTTGTCTCCTTTCTTTACTACATTTTTTCTTGTTTTCCTTGTTTAGGATCTCCATCTCTCCTATCTTGATTCTCTATTTCCTTCTTTAAAAAATCATATTTTTCCTTGCTTGATTCATTATACACTCCATCTCCCTTTGGTTTCAAGTGCCTTAAGTTCGTTTGTGTCATGGAATTGGTCCCTCCCTACTAATCACTCTGGTTTTGTTTCTTGTTCTCCCTATAGATTCCTGCCTCACCACCTCAGTCATCTTGCTTTCCTCCATCCTCCTCTTCTTACTACCTATCCAATGCTTCTATATTTACCATCTCATTCTTACTACATCTCTCTATCTCCTTCTCTTCACCATTTCACATTCACGTTTGGCATGACATTTAAAATCCCTAGATAGGGATCTTGTAGTAAGGTGCCTCACCCTTAGACACTTGCTCAAGGTAGCGTAGAAGAAACTTCTCATCATTTTAGAATTGACACCCCTATTGGTTAAGTGTAACAATCCCTGGTTGGGTTTCCATGTAAACAAAATGAAACCAAGGTCATGGGACATGTATTCCAAGTTGAATGTTGGGAAAAACATAGTGATTAATTAATGACTATGGAAATTAGCAAAGGAATCACAAAGAAAAATAACAATAATTGGTATTTTGTTTATGAAATAAAGGAAAATAGGAGAAATGGAAGAATAAGAGACATATTTTCATGAAGGAAATTGAAGGAAAAATGAATGGAAATGAATAGAATAGAGGCCTTGATGATAGAAAGGATTTTGAGGATCATTCTGCAACTTTTGTCAGTTCAGTATTTGGCTCTTCCATTTATTCTCTCATTCTCTCATACTCTTGTACACTCAAATTATTATTGGAGCATTCTTGGAGCACTTTGGAATCCATTATATTTTGAGAATGAAGGCAATGGAAATAAAGAAAGCTTAAGGGAATAGGTGGGTCACTCGTTACAGGTGGATTTCTTTGCAAGTAAAAGGTTTCATGTGTGATTTCTTTCCTTATTTATGGATGCATGGTATATGCATGTGATTTTTTGGTTATATGTTGTCATTGGCATGAATGTTTGCCTCAATTGCTAGTGGTTTTAGCCTTGCATTTCCATTTCCGAGATAGCAATGGTGTTATTCGTTTTTCCATTTGTTGTTTTTCTGATTGGTGCTCATAAATCCTTATGGTCGTGGGTTCAAACAAATTCTCTAGAAGCCCTATAGCATCTTGGGTCTAGTTACTAGTACTGGACGTTAGGTTAGCAGAAATTCTCTAGAGCCCTTGATGGGTTGAGTTGCTAGTATCTGGAATTGTGTTGGACAAACTCTCTCAAGCCCTCAAAGATTGGGGGTTGAGTTACTAGTTCATGGAGCCCTGGACAACTGGGTCACATACCAATCTAGTTGGAATTACTGATGCCCAACCATGGAGGTGAAAACATTGGTGATGAGGGTTGATGTCATACAGCCAATGGAATCCTTGGTTTGGTTTTTCTTGAGTTATTCCGTGAGATCCCACGTTCATGCTTGAAATATGGTATAAGGGTGATTGGCTGAAAGAGATATTCGGTTCAGCCAAATTTATTGTCAAGTGGTATGTGGATGTCCGTAACTTGGTTAGTATTTTCATATGTTAATATGAGACATTTCCCAATTGTGATCTATTAGAATTTCTAGCAATTATGTTGGTGATATTATGGCTGAGTTTTCAGAATTTCTATGTTGGTTATTTTATGGTTATATGCTAGTTATATGATATGTATTATCAACGACCCTTGTCATGAATTGTTTAGTTATTGATTGGCTAATGAATGTATGGACTAATAAGTTTTTTTTCAACTATGTGAAGAGGGCATAGGGCCTTCATGGTGATTCGTAGATGAATCTCTTACTATTATGATAAGAAATGCATTCATGATCTGTAGTTTACATGTTTTCCATGTGTTTGACAAAATGTCTAGTGTGTTGTAGGTAGTCTAGGTCAATTTTTTAACTCAAGATCGAACGTTTACATTTTATATCATGCTTATTATGATTTTGGAAAGTATCGGGAGGTTTTAGTGAAAAAGAGATCCAACTTAGGGTTTCATCATGCAGAGTGCTCCTTTGGCCATTGTGTGTCTCATAGTGCTCATGGATGTTGTGAGTTGTTAGTTGTGCTCAATTTGTAAGCATCAGTTCCTTAACTAGAGCTTCGAGGTTGGGTCTTACCGTAGTAACTCCTTGGCTAATTTTTACCCTGGAAGGTTAGTGAATTTAGATAAATGTGGGAGGAGGTACTCACATATTGGTATCAGAGTGAGGTTGTAGAACTAGACCTTGTGGTAGATATGATTGTTATGCATTCATGCCCGGTTGTCGATGTGTTTATCATACATGCATATTGGTTGTTTCTCATGATAATAATTGTTTCAGTTGTGTCATCATGTAGAGGTTTATGAAGTTAATGATTATATGAATGATATGTTGATTTCATTATATATAAATATGTTGTGCTAATCGATATTGACTGCATAAATGAGATAAGCTTCCATGAAATTCATATAGGTATGATGATTATGTTTATATTTAGTTTATCTGACATGGTACGTTTGCAGGATTACAAGAAAAATGGTGGATTGCAATTTATGTGACTCTCTTTATAGATCATATGAGTAACACAAATATGAGTACTCCCCTGACATAACAGATATCTTGAGAAGTCTAAAGACATAAATCATAAGTTGTATGGTGAATCATGATAGGACATTTAGACCAGTGTTTTCAAAACCATTTTTAAAATCTAGTTACCGGTCTAACCGGCCGGTTAGCAAGGCCGCCGGTCTAAACCGGCCAAAAAACCTGGTTGGAAAGGCCATTTTGCCATTTTTTTGCCCTAACCCGTGAAAGCCGACCGGTTTAGGACAAAACCGGCCGGTTTGTATCAAATCGGCCAGTTTTGTCCTAAACTGGCTGGTTTTAAGCACACCCACAGTAAAGTTAAAAAAGCATATTTTTCATTGTGTTTCAGGGGTTTTGGGGGGAAACTAAGGGTGTTTCAACCCTAAAAATGTTGCAATTAATGGTAATGTTTCCTTTAATTTTCATTTTCATCCTTTTACTTAAATTTTTAACATTACTATGAAATGACTCAGGATGTTTGAGAGTGGTTTCGACCTCATTGGATTTCATATGGAGAAACTAGAATTTTAGTTTTGACTCAAAATTCAGCAGACTTAATGATTTTCAGGATTTCATGGTTTGGGGGTAAACAATAAATGCAATCAGAGCTCCAAATGATGAGCAAAACTCCTGATCTAGATCCCATTGTGTTGGACGATATTGATCCAACATCAGAATGGGTGGAGGAGACTGAAGAACCTGTGTTTGAGGCTGATTTTGAAATTGGCATGGCTTTAGCAGAGGATGAAGCAGATTATGTGGTGGCATCAGAACCAGGATCAGTGGCGGCATCAAGGAAAGGCAAAGAACCAATGGAAGGCACTAGTCATGCATGTCGACAAACTCGTGCTTCCATTAGGTCCACTTCTATTGTTATTGGTGGCATTGACACTGAGGTTGCAGATAAGGCTGAGGCATCCTCAATCTCTGAACCAAATGATGTCTATGTAGCTCCTGATGATGATCTTATCGCTAGTAGTGGTGATGAACTTGATGATTGATCATGTGTACACTGTAGACTTGTAGTAGGCCAATGGCCTCATAGCTTGCAACATTGTTTTTGAACTTTATAAGCCATTTAGAGCCTCATTGCTCATGTATTTTGCTATTTTGTTGATGATATGTATTGCACTGGGTGCCATTTTGATATATTCACCTTTACATGGTATATAAATAAGAAAACTTTGCATATTTTGTCTCTATTGGCTTGGAATCATGGTTTTAATTCTTAAAAATAGTTTTGTTTCATTAAAAATTAATTATTTAATATATTTTTCTAAAACCGGTTTGTTTAGACCAAACCAGTCCCAGTTAGACCGGTTCCGGTCGGTAGACCGGTTCCGGTCGGTAGACCGGTTCCGGTCGGTAGACCGGTTTCGGTCAATAGACCGGTTCATTAAGTGCACCGGCCCGGTCACCGGTTCTGGTTTTAAAAACTATGCTCTCAACTAGGGAGAACTTCACCTGCCAAACTGTCTGACAATCTGTACCATCCATGTCTCTACTCTACTGAACCATGAAGAAAGAAGAAATGATTGTGAGTGTATCATACCATTCTCCATTGACCCGAAGTCAATCTCAAATAATAAAGAGTGTGTCATACCACTCTTAACTAACCCGAAGTTAGTTTCCATTGATCCCAGATCAATATCAACATCCTAGCATAGGGAGTACAGTAGCACACGATACGTCCATCGGTAGTACTATAGTCCCTATCCTCATTTCCTTACTCATTGGCCAGATGAAAGATACTTCCCATGAGTCCCAGAGTGCATGGGTAGGACGTGCCAGCAGGAAAAGGTGAACCACTCATCCTGCTCATATGCCATAGGAGAAGGTGAACCACTCATCCTATGCATATGTCACCATGGGGTATCACAGGGGAAGGTGAACCACTCACCCTCTACACAGCATACCACTAGGGAAAGGTGAACCACTCACCCTATGGTAGCTCATTGCTCCAAGAAGTACCCCAAGCCCCCTGGAGCTCCCAGAGCTCAACATCCATCTCATACGAGACCCTCATAAGAGGGTCTCTCCACGAATCCAAGTCGTTCGTGGAAGGTTAAGAATTTGACCTTCCCCGGTGGCTTCGTAAGAATATTGACAACTTGATCATCAGTCCCGATGTGTTGGAGCCTTATTGCTCCTAGTTGTACCATATCCCAGATAAAGTGGTACCTGATATCAATATGCTTGGAGCGGTCATGAAACACGAGATTCTCAGAAAGACGAATCCCACTCTGGTTGTCCAGAAGATCACAATGGTATCCAACACATGTCCAAACAGCTCACTAAAGAGCTTCCTCAACCAAACAACTTCACGGGAGGCCATACTAGCAGCAAAGTATTCAGCCTTAGCACTGCTCAAGGCAACTGACTTCTACTTCCTGCTCATCCAAAATATCGAAGCAGAACCTAGAGAGAAGCAACATCTAGATGTGCTTTTACAATCCACCACACTGCCAGCCCAGTCTACATTAGTGTAACCATGGAGCCTCACATTCCCGGTAGTGTATCTCAGTCCATAAGTGATTGTGCCCCGGAGATATCTTAAGAGATTCTTGGCAGCAATCCAATGTATGTGATGAGGCTCGACCATAAACTGACTCAATGTATTCATTGCAAAACATATGTCTGGACCGGAGTTCACCAAGAATATCAAGGCCCCCACGAGTTGACGATACTCATAAGGATTTCCCAAATCGGTCCCAGCAGCATTTTTGCATAACTTCTTGAAGTTAAATTCCATCAAAGTAGTCATGAACTTGCAGTCCACCATCCCAAATCTTTCAAGTAGCTTCACAATATATTTTCCTTGAGAAAGGAAAATCTTACTGAGCTTTTGCCAGGCCTCCAACCCTAGGAAATAATGCATCAATCCTCGGTCCTTCATTTTAAATTCAGAAGCCAACTCCCTCTTACATTGATGAATAAGAAGGTTTGCACCTGTCAGAAAGAGATCGTCCACATAGAATACCAAGATGAGAGGTCTATCATTCTCAACCTTAAAGTAAAGGTTCAAATCAGCTTCACTTCTTGTAAATCCCATCTTCATCAGATAGTTGTCGATCCTCTCATACTAAGCTTGGGGAGCTTGCTTCAACCCATAGAGGGCTTTCTTCAATCTACATACATGTGTCTGACGATCTTGAACTTTGAACCCCTTGGGGTGTTCTACATAGACTTCCTCCTTAATTGAACCATGCAAGAAGGCAATCTTGACATCCATCTAGTGTAGATTCCATCCTTGCGGGGCAGAAAGCGCTATGATCGAACGAATGGTGGTGAAGTGGGCAACTGGTGCAAATATCTCATCATAATATACACCTTCCTTTTGAGAGAAGCCTCGAGCAACAAATCTGGCCTTGAACTTTTAAGCACTTCCATCAGCTCCATGATTGATCTTATAGAGCCATTTCGAGGTGACAACGGATTTGTCCTTGGGTCTAGGTACCACATCCCAAACACCATTCTTCATAATCAACTCACACTCTTCGTTCATTGCATCCTTCCAAAATGGTGCTTTGCAGCTTCTTCGAATGTGCAAGGCTCAGATTGAACAATGGTGTTCATTGCAATTAAGTACCCTTGGTACCTATTCGGCTTCTTGTTTTCACGAAATGACCCCCTAGGTGCAACATGTCTCTCGGCATCTTCGAGAGTCTCCTTAAGCCATGAGGGTCACTTTTTTAAGAGGAGGGCTCATGAGCGGGGTAGATCAATGGGATCCATTGGTCCTTCAGCATCGGGCATCAGCTCATCCTACGGTTCTCCCTGCTTTAATAAATCTACTTCTTTGTCCTTCCTTGGAAGAAGAAGGTTACTAATCTTCCCAAGGGCAGCATCCTCACCGAAGGTGACATCATGACTTATCTCCACTTCTCTTTGGCCATGCACATAGATTTTATATGCCTTAGAAGTTTCACTGTAGCCCACAAATGTTCCTTTCTTCCCAGAATCATCCAATTTGCTTCTCTTTTCTTTTGGCACATGAAAATATATGGGACTACCAAAAATTCTAAAGTGAGAAACATCGGGTTTCTTACCAGTGAAAACTTCTTCGAGATTTTTGGAGTCCAACGATTGATGAGGGCATCTATTTTGAACATACACAGCAGCGTTTGCAGCTTCAGCCCATAAGAACTTCGAAAGGCTTTGATCATGAAGCATGGCACGTGTTGCTTCTATGATAGAACGGTTCTTCCTTTCAGCAACACCATTTTGCTCGGAAGTATATGCAGTAGTAGTCTCCCTCTTAATGCCAACTTCTCTACAATAGTTATTAAACTCATTTGATTCATATTCGGTTCCATTATCAGTGCTCAATATTTTGATCTTCTTCCCAGTTTGATTTTCGACCAAAGCTTTAAAAGAATGGAACCATGAGAATACTTCGTCCTTCTTCTTCAAGAAATATATCCATAAAGATAGCATAATATAAATATCCTCCCAATGAGTTCACGACCATCATACGAGATATATCAGAATGAACCAATTGCAATATGTTGGTAGTTTTGCTGTCACTTGAGGGGAATGGTCCCCTTGTATGCTTTCCTTCAGCACACCCCTAACAAACACCTTCATGTTCTACTTTAAATTCGGGCATACCTGTCACCATCTTCCTCACATCGAGTAGAGCCTTATAATGTAGATGAGCAAACCTCCGGTGCCATATTTCGGATTGAAGTGATGTGTCGCAAGACATAGCTCCCAATGGATTTTCTCCAACTCGATGATCTGATAATCACCCTATGAGTGACCTCAGTTGAAGATTTATTAAACAAAAAGGTATTACAGACTCATGTGCTGGTGTGTGTGTTTTGTGTTATTGAAACAACGGATAAGTGGAAAGACAGCAGAGAGATACAGTAAGCAACACAAAGACACAAGAATTTTTTATTAAGGAGTTCACCCTATTCTCCAGGGCTACGTCTCCGGTCCAGTTTCAGTGGTGGCCTTGTTTTATTGTGTCTTACAGCAGAGAAATTACAATACAGGGACTCAATATGAGTTCTCCTTAAGCAAGTTTGCTTGGCAGGGTGGTTCTTGGATTCCCCAAGCCACTCGGAGTACACAGACTCGTTCTCTTCCTACCAGCTCTATGACCCTCGGTCTACAGTGGAAAGAGCCAAATGTGATGCTCAATTCGGACAGACTCCTCTATGGGAAGGCTTGAATCTTCAAGCTCTCTGGTGCTCGATGTTGCCTGTGGTCAGCTCGGCCCTCTGTCTCCTCTGCTTGGCTTTACTGTTCTCTGTGTTCAGTCCTCCTCTCAGGGTGCACTGTTCACTGTCTCTCTTGGTCGCTTGGACTCCTCTCCAAAAATTCCCCTTCGAATGTCTCTGTTCATGGCTTTAACCATTCGATCCCTATGCTTGTTCGGTTCCTCTCCCGCCTGTGTCGATTCACCTTCTGCAGCTGCGCTTGGAGTTCCCTATTCGACGTCAACATGAACGCTCGAGAAGTGACCACGTGTCTCCATCTAACTGGTGCCAACATGCTTCGTCGGTTCGTTTCTTCCGTTACGTCGTGTATGCGTTCTTTCTCCACAATGGTGGTCAAGCGAACTCCAAATCCCTTTAGAACGCGACTTAATCCCCTGTCGATTCCGCTTCCTCCATCGGGCGCAATCTCAGCCGTCCAATCTAGGCTCCTCTAAATCCAACGTCATACGCACGTCAAGCGCGGTTGACTTGCTCGACCAATAGCGCGCAATCACGGCGATTTTTCTCTCACCTCCGCTGCCACGCGTCGATCGCTGAGTGGGATCGCTCCGCTCTCCTCCAAAACCTCTTACCATTCAAGGGTGCCCCGATCGATACCGTCGGTTTTCCAAAGCGTGGGTCTCGCCTTTGTCCTTTAGCGCTTTTTTGTTTCTCCGCCCGCGGTTCTCCGGCCCCCAACGCGACCGAGTGCTTAAGGCTTTTCCAGTGATGCGCAATTAACACTTTAAAATCGCCTCCTTTTCCCGATTCGGGGCTCCCAGGGGCTGTTTTGACCTCCTGCGCAGTCTCCATGGGCCTCGGTCAGCGCACTTTGATCGAGGTCCTCGTCGTTCCGTGTTGGCGGCCATTGCCACTGGTTCAAGGCGTTTTTTGATCGTTGTTTTGGAATTTTTAAGGATTTGTTCAACTCGATACAGTCAAGGTTCTTGACAGTATTTTGTGGATCTGATTCGGATCATGGCCTTCTCACTGAAAAAGCTTTTGGACCACCAAAAGTTGGTTTTCTTCAAGCATCGACTAAGGAAATTGTTGTCTCACTTGTCCAATCTCAATCCACTTCGCGCTGCTCAGCTTCGAAACCTTAAGCCCAATCCTGAGGTATTCCACTTGTCCACTGCGTGTCGTCCTTACCTTCCTGTCCAGCACTGTATCTTCCTGCAACTCATTAAGATATTCAGGTAGCAGGTCGTCAACAGAAGGTAATTGACTCTGCTCTTCAGGGTCCTCAATCATTGAAGGTTCAAACAACCTCAAGCAATATATGTTCACGACTGAGTAGATGTGCATGTAAGCTGGCAAATCAAGGCGAAAAGCATTCTCACCAACCTTCTCAAGTATCCTGAAGGGTCCATACCTGATAGATTTTAGCTTTTTACGTTCACCTTGCATTCTGTCCTTGCTGATATACAGCCAGACTTGATCTCCAACTTGAAAACTATGCTCCATCCGATGCTTATCATGCCTAGCCTTGTACTTGGCCTGGCTCTTTTCCAGTTATTCCTGTACTGCCTGGTGGATCTCCTGGATCTATTCGATGAAACTAGTTGACTTGTCCACATCACTGTGTTTATCAACCATGGTATCTTTACCAAAGACAAAATCCAAAGGAGACCTTGGTATGAAACCAAAACAGGTCTCAAAAGGAATCTCTGAGTAGAAGAGTGTTTGGCTCTATTGTAAGCATGCTGCACATAGCACAAGTGCTCATCCCAAAGCTTAGGATGTTTGCTGCAATATCCTCTCAGTAACTGGATCACCGTCCTGTTAACTACTTCTGTCTGGCCATCTGTTTGTGGATGAAAAGCTGTGCTTTTCTTTAATTTGGTGTCCATTAGTTCCCACAGACTTAACCAAAACTTCCCCACAAATCGGGTGTCTCGATCAGATACAATAGAAGTGGGTAATCCAAAATGAACCCATACATTTTCAAAGAATAATTTTGCAGTTTGTTCAGTTGTAATCTGTTTACTACAGGGTATCAAAATACACATTTTGTTGAACCTATCCACAACAACATATAGATAATCATGACCTTTCCTAGATTTAGGCAGTCCTCCAACGAAATCCATGGAAATGCTTTCCCAAGGGTGAGAAGGAACTGGCAAGGGAATGTACAAGCCTAGTTTTCTATTGCTAGGCTTGCTTTTAGCACACATATCACATCCCTTTACATATCTAGAAATTGTCTCACTCATTTTCGGCCAATAGCAGAACCTTTGCAGCTGTGCAACTATTTTACTTACCCCAAAGTGACCTGATATCAGAGCAGTGTGTGCTTCCCTAATTATCTTTACTCCCTCAGTTTGTGGAATGCAGAGTTTCCCACAATGATATAAGAGTCGGTCCTTCACATGATAGTCCAATTCTTCTACTCTTTTTCCTTGACTCAAAGTTGCATATACATCTTTAAAGTCCATATCTTGAGCATACTGTTCTATGTAACTTTCATGCAGCACAAAATTATGCTTAAGTAGGATAGATGCATTTATAATGGGTCTAGATAACATGTCTGCAACCTTGTTATGTATGCCCTTTTTATATCTGAGGACTAAATGAAACTATTGTTGAAACCCCATCCATCTGTAATGTTTTGATTGTTGCAATTTAGTTTGGGAGTGTAGGTATTGAAGTGGCTAATGATCAATATGTATTACTGTTTCCTTGCCCATTAAGTAATGCTTCCACTTTTTCACACTCTGAGCTAATTCATACAATTCTTTATCATAGGTAGGATAGTTAACTACTGTCGGATTAAAAGTCTCTGAATGATAACATATGGGTTTACCGTGCTGTGTCAACACTGCTCCCATGGCATAGTCACTGGCATTAGTTTGGATCTCAAATGGTCTTTGTAGATCTGGCAGTGCTAGTACAGGTGTTTCACTAATTCTTTCTTTTAAGGTGTTGAAGGCTTTTTGCTGTTTGCCTCCCCACTGAAACACCTTGTTCAATCCTATCAAAGCATGTACGGGAGCTACAATTGAGGAAAAGTTTGAAATGAATTTCTTCCAATACTGTGCTTCTCCTAAGAAGCTTCTCACTTCTATAGTAGACTTGGGTTTAGGCCAGTTCATGATGACTGCCACTTTAGAGGGATCTATTTTCAGTTCACCTCCCCCTACTATATGACCCAAATAATTTAGAGAGGATTTGCCAAATTCACATTTGGAGAGTTTAACACAAAGTTTTTCTCTTCTCAAAACATCTAATGTCTACTTAACATGCTTTAAATGTTCTTCCCACGTTTTACTAAAAATCAGAATGTCATCCAGATACACAATAACCAAATCATCAAGAAAAGGTCTGATTACATCATTCATTAATCTCATGAAAGTAGCAAGGGCATTGGTCAAGCCGAAAGGCATAACCAGCCATTCATACAATCCTTGCTTTTTTTGAAAGCAGTCTTCCATGCATCTTGCTCTGCAACTCTGACCTAATGGTATCCACTGTGAAAATCCATCTTGGTGAAATAAAGAGCTTCCTTCAATTGATCTAAAAGATCATCTATGTAAGGAAGGGGATAACAACTTTTTATTGTTATCTTATTCAGTGCTTGGTAGTCAATGCACATTCTCCACGAGCCATCTTTCTTTCTCACCAAGATGATTGGTGACCCACATGGTGATGTGTTAGGCCTGATGAACCCTTTTTCGAGCAACTCCTTCACCTGTTTTTTGATTTCAGCATTCTCTAAAGCAGACAACCTGTACATCCCAATGTTAGGCAAAGGAACATCTTGCTGCAAAATAATATCATGTACTATTCCCTTTTTGGGTGGCAGACCTTTAGGTTCTTGAAATAAGATATCATACTCTGAAACAATCTTTTCTATGTCAGCTTGTTGATTAGCATTACAGCCCTCAAATATATTGGTCTTATCAGGTTTCTTTTCCTTTACAGCCATCAGTAAGAATTGTTTGCATGAATTTATCATTCTTTTCATCTGTCCTGATTTTATGAGTATAATTATTCTTGAGCTTGTGAGCTCTTACAAAGTATTTGATTTTGTCTTTAACAAGTAGATACTTGTTCTCAGCTCTATAGAAAATAGCCTTTCTATCATACAAGTAAGGACTTCCTAAAACAATTCCACATATATCCAAAGGAATTACATCTAACTCAACCTCATCTACAAATGTTGACCCAAAAGAAAACTTGAGTTTGCACTGTCTAGTCACTTGTAGTTGTGCTTTGTCATTCAACCAACCTAATGGGTATGGTTTCTTATGAGGTATAGTTGCTAATCCCAATTTCTTTACAATTTCTTCAGAAATTATATTTACTTGTGAGCCACTATCAAAAAAAGTATCAATCTTTTGATTTTTGGAAACAACTCGAATATGGAAAAGATCATGTCTTTTTCTCTCATGTTCTTCATCAATAACATCTTGAGCAGAATTAATAGTAGATGCTTCAGAATTCTTACCTTTTATACCTGTGGCTGCAATGATTGGTTCATCTTCCGAGTCTGACCCCAAATCTCTCAGCTCTGGATGCAGAATCCAACAATGCTCATCATCATGCCCCTCCCTTTTACAGTGAGTGCATGAAGCTTTGCCTTTTTGTACAGTGTTAGCCTTCCTTGCTTTCCACTTCTGCTTTCTTTTCTCCTTGCTCTTGCTTACAGTGGGTTGGGATGGTCCCCCAACTTCTAGATTTCCATTCTTTCCTCTAGCTTCTAGATGAGTAGCTTGTACAGATACTCATCTATACTAGTGGGATTAAACATGAGGATGGTATGCCTCATGTAGTTGTGTAGACCACCAATGTACTTCAAAAGAGTTTCTGGTGAGACTAATGAGATAACCAACATCAATGTTTTCTTTCTGAACTCTTGAGTATACCCTTGCACACTTTGCCCTTTCAACTGCTGAAGAGTTTGCCAACTCATCATGGCTTGTTGAAGGCAAAACCCAAGCCTACATGCAACAAGCCATGATGAGTTGGCAAACTCTTCAGCAGTTGAAAGGGAAAAGTGTGCAAGGGTATAC